>JAMWET010002283.1:77500-304904 GCA_024036415.1 Prochilodus magdalenae | reverse complement strand
AGACCAAACCATTTTGACAAGACTATACAAGAGCAAATGAATAGTACCTTCGTAATTAGACAGAAAATAATGAAAACCCTTCAAACCCTTCAATAAATGTTTCAGTCCCATTAGGATGGGATCTGGAGGGATTTGTAGCCAGTAATTATCCTTAACTGGGGGAAATGCAGCTTCATTTGCTCTGGTTTGAAGGATGTTAACACTGGGCAGATTCAACACTACATCATCAGACTATTAGGTGGAATTGAGAACACACTGTAATGAAGCAGAAGCACCTTCAGCTAAGTCACACTGTCGTAAGGTTTTCACACAGAGGCTTATGCTTTCCGCTTTCTCCCAGTGAGCTGGTGCAGGAGAAGAGCAGAGACCGGAGTGCTCCCTCAGGCCACCGGAAAAGACCAAAGGAAATTTTTTTTCTGTCTGGATCCACACCTGCATAGCAGTCCATTACGGCAAACCTGCACACAGGCTGCTAATGGAAAAGAAATGTGTACAAATAGAGCGGTGCGTGTGCAGAAAGGAGATACAGTTCATTTGTGTCCAAAAACAACTCGCATTTATCTTGCCGTATGTTGCGTGAATGTGCGCTCGCCTGCCTTTTGTTCCGCATCCTATCTGACATGATTTTCTCTGACATTAAAGACCTTTGTAGCAGTTTACACTGTCAGCGGAGCGTTTGTTCTGTACATCTGCATGTGCACACATAATAGTACACAGCCGCCCCATTTTGGTTGTAATTTTGGTTTGAATGAGAACACAGGGGAGAGCAGGAAAATATCTTTAGATTAACAGGCTTTCATAGAAAAAAAGATTGGATAGGAAGGATCACAGTCATTTCTTCAGAACGATGAGTCAGAACAAGCATTAGGATAGCATGCTCTTTCCCTTTTTTTCTTCTTCTTTTTCTGTTTTCCTTTTCTTTCTTATTCTTCAAAGACTGAAGTCACATTACCTGCTATAGACTACACTGTGTGGGAGTCTCATTTCCTTCCAGTTTGTAATTTAACTACGTTTAAAACCCTGGTGTTCTGGATTACTGCAATGCTTACTGTAAAACTTCTTTGTTCCTTTAGCGGTCTAGAGTGTGAGCCTGTGCATAAGCCTGTGCCCACTGCTAGCTAGTTCCACCGCCAAATTGCATTTAGCCAATCAGGCAATGTCAACTGTAAAATTGTCTTCTTTAAACCATCCTTTTCTTTAAAGCCTTTTAAAACATAACTGAGATAAAACCAGCTAGCATAAAAACCAGAAACAGATCCCAGCAGCAAGTTTCAGCAGGACGTTCCAGCATTTTGCAGAACGTGCAAACAAAAAGTGCACAGTTAGACTACTGCAGATACTATGCACATATACAAAGCTTATGCTTTCCAGTGTCTCCCAGTGAGCTGGTGCAGGAGAAGAGCAGAGACTGGAGTGCTCCCTCAGGCCACCGGAAAAGACAAAGCTACACAATGTAAGTTGTGGGAATCTGGATTTCCACCTCTTTGGTAAAAAGGTATAATTGCAGGCTAGAACATTTTGTAATGCCAGTCGGCTTCAAACCGGCTCCCCAGGCAGCTAAAAGAATAGTCAAACAGAACTACTACTGTCATCATATCTCCATCAGTATAGCACTGCTTGTGCATTTGGACCTAGACAACGTGTTGAAACCTTCACCGTGACTCCGATATTTCCTTTATGTCTGTTATGTAGCTTTTTCTGCATGTATTAAGTCTGCAAAATTATAAAGCCCAAAGTACACACCAGAGGGAGAAACTCTAACCCACAGAAACCACTTTTCTCAGCTGCCTGAAATGCCTTATTGGAATTCCAGCTTTTTTCACTGTTACATGGTGATGTCATCTTGTGACACAATCCTTATTGTTCACCTACCAGCAAGCTTGGCACAACCTCACACAGCACACTCAGTTCTAAAACAATACAAACTTACCGCTCTGAAATATCCTGCTCCAGGCTAGCTTGCAAAAGTGGATCTACCAGCTTGTTCAACCTTTGTACTTGTTTGACTTTCAAGATCGGACTCAGTACAGCAGAACTGACTCCAGACTTCAGAATAGCCACAGCAGTGTGGGGGTGGAACTTAAAGGCTGACCAATCAGAACACAGGAGCTCTAACAGAGTGTTTCAGACTGAGGGTAAATACCCTCGAAAAACTGAAGCCTGTAAATCTTCACCCATAAAAGACCCATTAAATAAAATTATAAACATTGGCATAATCACCCTCTGGCACTCTGAATGTTGCAAGCATATTATGGAAAAGGGAGAATATTACGGAAAAAATATTTTTCACTGAAAAGTTTTCACTTTTTTGAGTTAATATGTGACAACGTGTCAAAATGTGCACTCCTTGGTCCATACAGACCATATATGAAAGCGAAGCTGCAATAAGGAGCATTTTAGCCCAGATGGCTTATTAAATGAGGTGCAATGCTGGGCAACCCTTCGTGTACGAAACACAGTAAAACAGGTTTAATTGTAGACAATGATTTCAAAATTTCATGTTTTTGGTACAAAAATGTATAAATAAACAACAACAATGTAGAATGCAGGGATTTTAACTTTGTTTTGTCTATCAAAACATCATCTGTATTCTTTCATAAACATTATTATATATATTTTTTTAAATGTTCAGGCAGTTAAGAACTAAGCCTTGCAGAAACATAAGCACAAATAAGCTAAACTATGATTATTTCCCCTGATGCTATGAAGTAACCTATCAGCCCACCAATGCATTCATTTTTTACAGCACAGGTTTCAACCAATCCCATCCTAAATAATATATAATCGTAGTGCACAGTTTTTATAAATTATACTATATTGATTTTGTATTTGTTTGAAGGGCCACAATAGAAAGACTGAGTATGATTTCTTGTGTTCCTGAGCTTATGTAGCATTTTAAACTGGACTTGAAGTTACATAATGACCCTTTCATTAAGTTTAATGGAATGTTTGCCAAGGTTTTGTAAAGCTTGCCCAACTTCACAACAGTAACTACAAAGGCATAGTATGAGCAGGTCCACTACTTACGTTACACGGCTTATGTGATTTATACCATTGTCGTCATTACCCCATCATCATCGTCATCATCACTAGTCTTCCTCCTCCTTACCACCGTCATGTTCTTTCAGGTAGGGCATAAGCAGTCCTAGCGGAGGCTGTTTTTTGTAAGTAGGCTCTGTTGGAGAGAGATGGAGCGTGGATGCTTTTCTGTTTGTGGCTTGGAGTGGGTGCTGAGATATTTTAGAAATTCCACCCACTCCACTCTGTAATCCGGGTTTATTACCAAGCTTTGCTTTCCCATACGTGAATCATTTTCACGCCTGGCATCAGTACAAAAGCTGGATTTGGAAACAAAGCCTTTAAATCGCTTGATGAGTCCGGACCAAGTCAAACACAAGACGAGGAATCTCTGGATGACCCGCAGCATTTACATACATCCTGCAGCTGAAAATGACCAAAAGTGATTGTCCTGGTGGGGCAATGTAAATCCAGTTATGTATTTCAGACTAATTAAACCATGGCAACTGAGCTCTTTCATTCACCCACCAAGTTGCTTTACATGAAGATAAACTGATAAGGTCGCTGTCAGTTTGATGTGACTGAGGACTAATCTGGGTGTAATGAGACTATAGCGGCCCTTAGCGCCCTTATTACAGAAAGAAAAGGGACGACTTTGGCATTTATCACATGAAGTGTGAGGAGGTGGCGGCTGGAAGCTGCCCTGCACCTGTCACTTTAGAGCTTCTTAGTCTTTCTTCGCCGGATAAATGGGGCAGGTTTTATTCATCTCATTACTTAGCTGCAGCTTAGTAGCCTACAAAGACATGCAAAACATCTGGTTAACAATGAGGAGACAGACATCCAAGCGCATCTTCTCAAACAGGCCAATTTCACCAGTGGACAGATACACCCCAGTAATCTGTGACTGAAATCTACCTAATAGTGTGTAACACCTCCACATGCACGAATAACAGCTGTGATTGGATTAGGCACGGACTTGAAAAGTTTCTGGATGTAGGCCACATTGATGTTCAGCCACTCTCGCATCAAAGAGTTGTGCAGTTGGCTCAGATTTGATTCACAATTCCGAGGAGAATTTCCTGTAGACTGGGATTTTACCCACTGCTGGTAGACCTGTATGGCTCTACACTTCCATACACCTGCAAATTCAGATGCTCCTTTCACACCATGTCTTTGGAATGCCCAAATGCAGTCACTCCTTTTAGCCAATCTTTCACATCTGCTTTCTGACCCGTTTTCCACACATCGAACGAGACTGCACCTTTCCACCTCTTCTCAGTCTTTGAATCATGTCAAACCCCTCAGGTATTTATAGCCCTATCATCCTCGTGCAACAGCTGAAGTTACTACTACCTCAAACATGCAAGGTGACCAGTAAGCTTATAACACCAGCTACATAATGCCATGCCTAACCATAAGCCTTAACTGTCCTGGGGCATTCAAGCCTAACATCAGCATTTCATTTGCTATGTGTTATGTATCTGCTGTGCAGGACTGTAGCCTCTGTGTTTTGGTAGATGTCATGATTTTGTTTCATTTTCAGATTTTTGAACATAAGTGTTCTCTCACCGCAGTGTTCTCTCACCCAGCATGCATTACACAATTACATCACACCATCATTGTACATCTTGATGGTGCTCAAGAAAAGGCTGATAACTAATATTATACAAAGGTAAATCTGTTTGTGTGATACTAAATGTAGGGGGTTATATGATAAATATAAATAACTATAATATATAAATATGATAATGGCTCATTAGCTGCTTGATTGACAGCTCCCTGTCAAACAGTCCTGGCCTGCTAAATCATTATCCAGCTTTTATGTGACACTAATTGGACAAACAGACATTCAGACTGACAAACAAACAGACAGAACACTGGATGGCGTAAATGCAGCGAGATGTGAATCAGGAAAGGTCGCATGAACAGTGTTGGTGTAAGGCTGTATATGACCAAACAGGGGAGTTACAGACAGGTGGTCTAGCTTGCTAGCTTTTGGTTATGTTAAGTTAGCTTTAGTTTCTCTGACCGTAAAGGACTTTTGTGTGGGTGGAGCAAGAGACATCAGCCTTGTGATTGGTTAGGAATGTGTTACCCAAGATTAGAATCTCACTCTGTAGACTCTGAGACTACTACTGGCTGAGTTCCCCATTAACTTCAATAACCAGAAATATACATTTTAGTTTTATTGATTTTTTAAAACTACATCAGCCATTTGTTTAAGTGCCTGTTTGCATTCCTGAGTTGTGAGGGATTTCCACTGACTTCTGTGTAACTAATGGGGCCGTCCCTGTAGCTGAACCCAACCCAGCTGTAACCATAACACACAAACACACGCGCGCACACACGCACACACACACACACACACACACACACACACACACACACACACACACACACACACACACACACACACACACACACACACACACACACGCACAAACACACGTGTGTTTGATGTAGAATGGATGCAGACGCCTCCTCCTCTGTTCTGTCCAGACTCAATGATTCATGTTTGTGGGAATTGGAGGAATATTGCATAGACCTCCATTCATTTTTCCTGGAGACGTTTTTAACCCTGAGCAATAACTACTAGCCTAATCCCAATTTTTACTGTAACGGTAATCCTAAAACATCTATTTACCTTTGAATGAAATATCTTACATTGTGGTTACCTGCTTATAGCCCCCTAACCTGAGAGTGCCCACAAACACCTGATACACACACACACACATTCATGTAACATGCATCTATGCATTTGGTCCCCTCATACAGGCGCGCACCAACACACAGTCGCTTGCCGTGTAAACGGAGTGGGTAATCCGGCGGGACGTTGCTGTCGTTTCCACCGCACCATTCGCTTAGCACGCTGCTGGAGAACTGCGGCCACGTCGAGCCAAGCGCACCTCACATCCCCGACCTTAAAGGACGGGGACGATGGATGGGAGCACATTGTTTTCCCACTCGTATTCCGTCGAGCCCCGCCTTCTACGCCCGGATTGGCTCGCATTGACCCGCCTCCCGCGCTGATTGGCTAGTAGTTCATACTTGCAAACAGTTCACAACAGGCCATAGGCGGACTGCGGGTGAGCATGGGCTCCTAGACAATCGTAGCGGCAGGGGACGGGGCCTGTCCGAATACGGGTGGGAAAACAACCTCCCCTTTCATCACTCACCAACACCAACTGCCCAGCCTAGAAACCTAAGCCTCCATGCATACGGGGCTGTAAACATGTGTTTGCATTGGGACGCCTAAACTCCCCGTGCTCGCCCAAAAAAGCCTAATCACAACACGAGCACCGTGAGGTAGCGAATCACCGAGCTAACCTCAACGTGCACTCCCGGTTCCGCTCGTCAAAGACAGAGGGAGGGACGGAGGGAGGGAGGCAGGGAGAGGAGGAGGAGGGCGCAGTGGAGCCCGGGCGCCGTGAATAATTGATCGCCCCCCTTCTCGGTGAGAGAGCGTGGGACGCGCCTCCTCGGACGGGAGCCCCTCCATGTGATTCAGTCGAGCTGCACGCCCCCCCCTCCTCCTCTTCTCTGCAGCCTCTCGCGCGCGGACATGCTTGGAAGCAGCGGTTGAGCATTCACGTCCTGCTCTCTTTCGCTCTCTCTCTTTCTCTCTCTTTCTCCCTCTCACCGATCTCTCCCTCTCTGCTTTAACGCTCAACTTCACCGGGGCTTCGTCGTCCGCGCGAGAGGAGCTATCCTAAATACGCCGGCCAGGTAATCATGACCTCTGTGTGCGTGCGCGCGCGCGCGACTGTGTGTGTGTGTGTGTGTGTGTTTGTGTGTGTGTGAACATCAACGGTGGGATGGAGCGCGAGCCCCTGCACTGTACAGCGAACGAGGAAGTGATTCTCGTTTGGTTCTATTCTCCTCGCGGCTCGAGCACACACACATGCATCACCGCGTTTATAAGAGCATGCGAACGCGCGTGCACCGTTTTCTATAAGCGGACGCGAACGCGCAATCCAGCACTTTTACCACCAACATTAGCACAGTTCCCGGCGAACGGAAGTGCATTCAGTGGTAAACATGCATGCATATCCCGTCTCATCTCCCGTATGGGCTCTACGCTTCATGCAAACGGACAATGGAAAGTTAGCCCGCTGGATCGGTGCTGAACAGTGCATGGTCCCCTATTGTCCAAGCCGGTGTTTATACCTTTCAGACCAGTCTATTGTTTTAGTATCTGACAAGTCATGGGACGACATTTAGGCTGCAGTGTCCTGTGTGGGTCGAACCCCGTGCACCGTGGAGCTCACTGCTGCCTACCAAATGTCCTTCTGTCCCAGAGGCAAACACCACTGCTTTTGGCTCATGGTCCACGAACGTCCAATGCATGTCAAGTGTAGTATGTTTGTATTGTTTCTGCAGGGTCACACTTTTTCCCTCAGCCCTGTAATCTGTTACATTGACCTCTAATGTCCTTCAGTGGTCGATGTGAGCTCGTTTAGAGTCACTACACTACAGACGCAGCAGACAGTGAAGCAGGAGGGAAAAGTTTGTTATTTCTGCTGCTGCTGCCAAGTTTTCGAGAAGTGCTGCGGCGTTAAGGTTGTGGTGTGATTTCTCGTTCACAGGTCTGGTGAGAAAGGACTACTTAGGAGGCTCTTATCGTGAATGTAATATCTGCGTGTGAAGAAGGCAGGAATCAAAAGCCATCACCATGAATTTTGTTATGAAGCAAGCGTTGGGGGGTAAGTCCATCACTGTCTAGTTGTCTCGGTTGAAAGGGAAAGGGATGGGAGGCACTGGGGACTAAATTAAATCGACAGTTAATGTACGAACCTGTAAACGCATATGGACTGTTTACTCAGCACCAACTTTGCGTGGACAGAATGGAACCCACGTGTGGCTTTGTAGCAGAGTTTGCAGATGAGTTTAATTGCACTATTATGCGGTTTCATTTATTTGTTTTTTTTTCTAACACATGAAAGCGCATAAGAGAGCGTGCATGCGCTCGTGTGCGCGCGCGCCTTTGGTGCACGCATTCTGCTGTAGAGAGCGAGCGGTTTTGCGCAGTGCCCCCTGCACGCGCGCTATTGTTTGCACGAGACCTCTTGCAATCCGTATCGACTTTTACTGATTTTTCCCTTTTGTTGAAGTGTTTTTATGCATTTTCTGATACTGATAATATCAAATCATATTTGTTGATGAATTGGCGGGAAGGAACTCTTCCAGAGCTCTCAGAGAGAATGAATTGGTTATAGATCCACATGCATTCAATTTGTAAATGAATCGTGTTTTGTACGCCCAGTGGGTGCACTTAATTAAAGACCCTGCACAGCTGAATCATAATGCCATTAATTTCATGAATATGCACAAATATGTCAATGAATGGAGGATGGCTAGCTTTAAACCTCTACATGGACCACTGCAATGTGCTTGATTAATCCCTTCCTGCCTTTCTGATGGGGATTTTACCCATCCTCTCATTGAAGCTGAAGCAGTACATTTACTGTTCGTTTTAATTGAGGCTGACAGTCAGGTCATATTATATATACAGGTGATATTCGAGCACACACTAATTTGATTGGGGCAGGTACATCCTTACATTCTCAACAGAAAGCTTGGATCCGTGTCTTTATGCGGGTGCTGGGTGGAGGCGAGGGTCAGGTCCTTGGTCCAGCACACGGCTGCGTCTATAAGGGAAAGGAGCAAAAACAACTGAACTGTGTGGAAAAAAATAATTTCACTCTTTGCGATGCTGAAAGACCTTTTCTTCTTTCTTTCCGTTTCTTCACTTCACAGAAACGCGCTGAGCAACCTTAGTAGATCGATCCACTTTTTTTCCTTTTGTTTACTCTATTTTTTAAGAGATTTTGAAGTTCAATCAATAGGCTGCCATCTGGCCTCCTAACCAGCCAGAAATAATACCCAGTTCTTTACCTTCACTGTCCTGTAGTGTAACATACTGTTGGACTATCAGTAAAATCCTCCTTTGGCCCTTTAGAAGCTTTTATTGCATGTTGTATGCTGGAGTCACATTCATAAATAAATGATTCCTCTGGACCAGTGTAAAACTGTCCACCCAAGCCTCTTTGTCTCTGTGTAGTCTCTGCTTTTTTCGACCATTCCAGTAAATCAACACACGGGCAATCTGCTGCCGGTGTGGTGAGCCCTCCCAGGCGGTTCTGACCCGCATTAGATAATAAAGGCAGGGCTGAGGTGAAATAATAGGCCTGTCTGGCTCTGGCAAAGATTTAGAGGCCCAAGGTCAGCAGGTGGGGACGCAGGCAGGCACTGAGGCACCACTATAGAGGAGTAATCAGCCTCGCGGGACAGAAATCTCCAGAGCATCTCTGTCACTGCACAATCAGCACTAATGCAGCGCACGAGTCAGCAGCCACACTGATAGACACACGTTCATACAACACACAGACACACACACAAACACACACACACACAAACACACACACACACAAACACACACACACACATATATATATCCTGCTCAACCTCAGTAGCCAAAAAGAAAGGTTTGTACCTGTTCGATAAAGACTGTAATCTGTAAAGTCAGGACATTTTGGTCCTGCAGATATATGAAAACAAACAAGCACATACACACAGGCATGCACATAGGAATACACAGTTGCTGCTAATTTAAACACACACCTGTATTCTGTCTTTTGCTGAGCAGTTCACTCTTTTTAGGTAGATGCCCCTCTCTCTCTCTCTCTCTTTCTCTCTCTCTCTCTCTCTCTCTCTCTCTTCTTGCGTTCTCCCCCACTCCCTCCTTGTTACTGTACCCTTCCCCCACCCATATAGACCACATTTTAATAACACATAACCCTGAAGTAGCACCCACACACCCCACACTCCTCCCAACACATAAACACACACTCACCTGTATCTCTTTATCTCTCGCTTTGTCTTCACCAGACCATCTCTTTTCCTCTCTGAAACCAGCGCAGCCGTGTGGAAAGAGCTTGGCAGAGCCAGAGTGCTAATGAGGCTGACGCAGGGCATGCAGGCTCGCACGACCTTCTACAGCCCAAACACATAGATAGATCCACAGACACACACGCACGCACACACAAGCTCTGTCCAGATTTTACACAGCCTTCAGAAACCTTGCTGTTTCTGAATCCACTCCTTTCCAGACCCAGTGCAGAAATAAATCTCATCTGCAATCACCAATGAATGGCTTTTATATAACAGTGCTGACGATACGATTCATTCCCAATCAAAACGACCTTTAAGTTCAAGTTATTCATTTTTCATTTCCTGATGAGATATCATCCTCCGTTTGCTAATCCACTTGCTTAAAGTAAGTGAAAAGGAAAATAAAGAGAAATACTAAAACTAAAGTTCAAAAATTATTTAAGGATTTAGAGAAAATGGAGCTCCTAATAACCATGCTGGAGCTGGTAGACCACCAAAACTGTCACCAGCAGATGAACAGTATTTTATCTTGAGAGAAAGAGGAGAAAATCATCCTCCACTCCTGCTGCAGACCTTAAACAATCCACAGGTGCTCCTGTCCGTTCTTCCACTGTTAGAAGACACTGCAGTGCTATGAATCTGAAAGGATGTGTAGCTGTCAGAAGAAGAACATATGTAAATCAAACAAAGAAGCTGCTGACTGACCACCCCAGAGTCCAGATCTCAGCTTCACTGAATGTGTTTGGGATTACACTTATCATCAAAATTATAGTTTAAATAGTTGCACCCTAAAGGAGCCAACTGACAGGAATGTAACTTGGTGGGTAGGCTTGGCATCATGAGACATGCAAATAATTCAAGTTTCACGATTGGTCATGCATGTGATGTTAGCAAGGATCGGCCTTATCGCATGGAGTGGACTTAGAATGGCATCGGGTCATCTTCAGTGACAAGTCCTGCTGTTGTCTTTGTGGAGACGACTAATGAATCCGTGTGTGGAGGGATTGTAGTCAGCACCAAAGATGAACGTTGTTGTCACATGTCATATGTCCAGATGACCTGGTGTCACCCCACCTCCACCCAAAACACAAAATCTGCAGGAACTGCGTGAGGATGTTCAAACTGCATGGGATGGATTATCACAGGACACCATAAGTAACCTCTACAACTCCATGCCAAGACGCCTGGCATGTGCATTAGCAAATATGGCGACCCGACACCCTACTAGGAGACACTACTTTTGTACATTTCAATAAATATTGCTCATATCAGTCTAAATTTATTATCAATTGTTGTTTCTAGTAACCTTTATCTGCCTTCACAATAGCATTGCATTCCGACACTTCCCTCTGGGTGCAACTATTCATTTGATGAGGACATCCCTGCTAATTTCTTTGATAAACTGAAAGCAAGTATCCTGAAAAGACCAGAAGCTGTAATTGAGAGTGGACACACTAAAATGATGATGTTATATTTAGTTGTTAAGGCTTTTGTGAAACTGTCTGTTAATTATAGCTTCCTGCTCTTTCATGTCATACTATAAATGAATAACTTGGTGTAGAGAATGATGTGTACAGTCAACTCAAGCCACTAAAGGCCTAAATGATGGCAGTACTATTCTTGGGTCAGTTATATGACTGTGTCCAGCTTATGGGATTGGCTGCAATGAAATGTCAGACTGTTATTTAAAAGTTCCACCCAGGAAAGTGCCAGTTTATTGCCGCTGTGAATCAGTGGATTACAAACTTCAGAGATATATACGAGAGCTAAGGGCCTCATCTGCGGAGAGGATTTGGTCAATGAAGGAAATGAAAAGCCAGTCTGTGGCATATGTATTGACACCTGCTCTTACAGGACACCTGATACTTCTCGCTTCCACTGACTTGCTTCATTTGGCAACACCTCTGCCGTAGGGAATTTGATGTGTGCTTTCATCTCTCAGAGCTGGAGCTCAAATCTCATTTGTACTCTAAATAGTATGCTGTATTGTCCTCTGTACTACTTTACCTTCAGAGTTATCAAAATATAAAGACACAATTATAGAAGTCATTAATTAAGTCAGTTATGCGAGCAATTAGCATTGCATTCACCTGTATCATCAGCTTTGAGCCTTCAGTTGTGTCTTGGTTTTGATGTTAATCATTGACGACAGCATGGCGAAAATGAAAATAATGTCGTCTGAAAAGAAAACAAAAATATGTGATTATATTCAACTCATAATAGCACGTCATGTGTTCTACAAATGCCATGGCAGCAAGATTCCACTGAGTATAAATGAGTGATACATTTCAAACCATGTGATTGATGTCAGCTGTATCTATACAGTCAATATGTACTAGGTCTGCGCAATTTTGTAAAACAGGCATTGCAATATTTTTCCCTACCATATATTTTGCGATATGCAATATTACTCTTGTGTGTATCTTAGCAGTCTTAAATCTTGGGCTGTGCAAGTTTATTTTTTGTATTGAAGAGCAACAAAAGTTGTATCATGATGTTTCATTTAAATAGTTATACTAGACTTTAAACATCCTGCGATGTGAGTACTGCACATGCGCACATTGCATATCACGTTGATACATGTTGCGCAGCCCTAATATGTATATTTAAAAATATATAGTTGTTAGTTATGTGGATAGATTAGTGTGGATTGGCAATACTAGTTACAGAAAACTAACAACTATGTATTTTATATAGTTACTGCAAGCTGATTCCTCAGCCTTCCCTAGATCTAGTGATCTGTAGATCCAAACAACACAGTACTAGTTTGATTCAGTCTGCTCTGCTGGAACAAGTCTCGCCTAACTAAGCTAATGCTAGCTAAAGGTGCCACCCCCACAGTACAGGCTTTGTTGCAGCTTACTGATGCTCAAATGCCACCCATTGGGATATATGGACTCTATAACCATAAAGTCAGGTGACTGGTGGAATGACCGCCAGAATTAAACGTGGTCTGTAGCATTTGGCCTGTTAACAATTGCCAGCCCACTCTTGTGTACTGTTCTCAGTACTCAGCTTGACTTATGAGCCAACCCCAGTGCAAAAAGGCACAGCATGGCTTGGTGGATTGGTTCTATGATGGAAAAGAGACCTTTGAGTTTCCAGGTGGGAATACCATTTTAACATCCAAGCTTTCCAATTCCCTCTTGGTCATGAATACAGCATTAGCCTGAGCCTAGGCTAAAAGTATTTCTAACGGTGAGTCACTTCAGGCACTGCAATTTAATCCACAATCTGTTCATTGTGTGTAGAGGGCTTGTACTAAATGCCAGTTGATGCTAAATATGCTTGATAATTGACACCTACGTACTTTTTAGATCTATCCTTAATCTTGTTTCGACTCCACCCCCTGTCAGAAGTAAAGGTCATATGCTGGGTCATGTGTATCTGCAATAAAGTGATGGCCACTGAAGTGACAGATTCATTACTGATGGCCTCCAGGCTGAATCACCATCGGTTCACCTTCACACCAACCAGAGCTCTGAAAACCCTCGCTGGCTCAGGAGTTAGGAGTGATGGACAAACTAATCAAACAAAATTAAAAGAGCCATGCTAATGGAAGGGATTTTAAAATAGTAACCCGAAGCACAATTTCTTAACAAAGACTATTGGAAAAGTGATTGAACTGAAGGAATAAGCAATGGAAGAAAGGAAAGCCTGTCAGTAGCACTTCCATACCATTATTAAACACCCCTCCGCCATGCTAGATCAGCATTCATTCGGTGCATGTTCTGTAGCCTAGGCACAGCAACAGCTCTTTCCACTAGTGCCACCTGCAGAAGCCTGTGCAACAGAAATCAAACCCGGCCTACCTGCGGCTCCAGGGAGCCCCGTGTTGAGCTGTGCGAGAGCTGATGCTTATTGATTTATGCGCTGACCTAGAAACGACTGATCGCCGGCGCTGAGCAGGCATGATTTTTAACTGTGTAATGAGAGGGACCATAAGCGTGCATGTGACCACAGCACACGGTCTGGTGGAACAGGTATTGATGCGGTGGCCACGGACAGGGCAGGGAGCCGTATCTACACCTGGAGAAGATTGCAACGGCAGACGCTGAGTTATGAGTTTGACCAGCAAAGCAATAAAAATCAAGCAGAGTGCCATTATGAGCAATTAGAGGAGCAAATCTGATCACTGTCCCCATTTAGTTGTAATGTGAGTCTCGGTAGCTTTGTTTGTTATTGCAGGAGAATGACACAGCATACTGGGGAGAGACAGCGAGGGAGGAAGAGAGATGGGAGGGGGTAGCAATACGTGATAAGCAGTGAGAGGTGAAATTAAAAGATACAGTACGCACACATACACACACTGTCCTCACACCTGCTTGACTAGTGTGCCAAGAAAGGAAGCAACATGCTCTCTATCTCCTCCTGTTGGCAGGAAGTTCTAAGGTCAGCCTAGGACACATTCTGTCATTCTGTTCCCCACAAAGACATACATGCGCACATACGTACAACACTGTGCAAAATTCAGAGACTGACATTTGTTTAGTTAACTTCTAGTCAAAATTACCATTAAACCAGGACTATGTTATATTTTGTTTAAACTAAAAGAAGTAGGTTACAGAGTATGGGGCAAAAATAACCCTTTAAAGCCTGAAATAATTGTTAGGAAGTCAATGGTGTCATAGTAACTCTTTCACTTATGTCCTCAGAAGACACGTCCTTCACCAACTGTTGAGTTCTAATCAAGTTCTCTTTTAACATGTCCAGAAAAGTCCACTTGTGGGAGCCTGAAGCACAACTTACATTCCTAAATATTCGCTTATATACAGGGGTCTCCAGATACCTGAATCTTGCATTGGGTTCCTTAAAGGCGGAGCGTATGATTCTGGAGAAATATTGTTGATATTTGAACTCAACAGCAAAACAAATATAAGCCTCCCTTTAATGCTCCTTCGGAAGCCCTGCCCCCAAATTCATGGACATGCATTTATTTTTTAGGTTCTGATGATCATTAAACCCTTTGTTTATTTTATGGACCAATATCATAATATAATGTTAGCACGAACAACCACTGTAATGTAGCTAACGTTTACAAGGTTGTGGGTAGACAAAGTGTCACTACAATTGCTGCTGCAGTGTTAGCCAATGATTATCTTTAGCAGCGTTAGTAAATGGGATAAAACAGTACTGACCTATTGGTTCTGTGAAACACTAACAGTAAGATTAATGTTGGTCATCTGTTTAGAGAGTAGCATCATCCTTTCTTGTTGCCTTTCAACTTTAAACTCTAAAAATAACCTAAAAGTGTTTTACCAACATGACTCTTCGCTCTTGCCTGACCCAAGAATCTCTTTACACTTACACTTATGGCATTTAGCTGATGCTCGTATCCAGAGCCACTTACAAGGTTAATCACATTACAGGTAGGCCAATGTAATGTTAGGAGTCTTGCCCAGGGACTCTTACTGGTGTAGTGCAGTGGTGTAACACTTCTTCTCAGGCTTTGTTTATCAGATGTTCTTCCCTTGGCCATCTCCTCTTCTTTACATTGTGTGGAGTAGCCCCTCCCCTTCCAGCTCCAAAGCCCCCTGTTGCTGATTGCCTGGAACAGTGTTGTGAAGCTTGGCCTGAGTTTATTTCCTGTTTATAGAGTTAGTGCCGTGTTCCAACACCAGACCTTTTTCAGCATGCACAGATCAAACAGCTAGAGGGCTGTGAGGAGATTTTAAATGGGACATATTTAAGCATCAGGTGAAAAGACGTCTTTTCAGCGTCTTTCAGCTTTCTGTTATTCAAAGATATCTGCAGGGATCTTTTCCCATGCCTTCAAAGTTCAGTCTGAAAAGTTGGTTACATTCTCTGCCTCTCACTGTCCCAAAGGCATTCCTTGATGTCAAGGCCTGAGCTTGTTGTGAGCACATCAGTAGCTTTTTTTGTTTGATTTGCAAATTTCAATTTACTTTTCACAGGACGGGCTTCTTGACAGCTACACGTCTTGTTAAACTCATATCGCTGAGTTGGGCCACACACTTTGATTTGTGAGTGAAACTGCCAAGAGGACGTGCAGCTGAAAGTCTTCTGCAAGAGCAGGAATTTCTCCTCTGCAGTTTTTCTTCTGTTCAGTCAGCACAGTGCACACATACTATATAATAAGGCAGAGTGAAATACACTGTCATCGCTCCATGTAAGCGCATCTCAAAGTGTCACACTGAATAGACAGACATATTTTTTCAGATCTAAAGTGAAGAGTGGGGCTTGCTTCTCTCCTCTCTCTCAAAGATGAAAGCTTTAAGTATTGTTTATCTGATGGGGACAGTTTTAGGGGTCAACCAGGTCTGGCAAGGCTGTAACAAGTTCTATGTTTTTGACTATTATCTCATATTTACAATCATTAGAGTAAATCTCCTGAGAAAAGAAAAACATGTACTTATACCTACACCCACATACACACAAACAGCCACACACTCTGTATGGTCAGCAGCTGTACATCCCCCCACATGGTCAGACACACTGTCCAGGCTGCAGGCTTCTGGCTCTGGCCTACAGGAATTATGTGTGCAATGGCCCTTACAGCACCATACTGCCGTCCACATAGGGAGAAAACACCTGCCACTACACACACACACGGATAGTAAGTAACAAAACACACTGCCTCGGTTTTCTGTGGGTTGTTGGAAGATGTGAACCTCACTCAGGTAGTATTTTAGCATCTTTTAGCATCTTTAATTGGTTTATTTGTATTCCACTGCAATTGCTAAATTTCACTCTGGTGCACTTTATATCTAATCTATTTGTGTCCAAATAAATTTGTTGAGGTCTGCTTATTTGATTTATTGTGTCATTTTGTGTCAAAATAGCTTTTTTGTACAGAAACCTTTCTTTATCTCTTTCAGTTAAAAAGGCTGTGTTTGTTACTGTGCCTTTAAGACTGGTATATGTAAATGACATCTGTTTTGATTGGCTGCTCTGTATTGTACCTTATCCAAAAAGTAGTCCAGGTTTAAACACTTCGTCGTGGGGCGGCTAAACAGCTGTAGATAAATGTAAATAGGATAGTGTGACATGAGTGAACTCAAAACATTTTTACATTCAGGGCTTTCATATATGGACTGTTTGGACTGGAGGGTTAAATGTATGCTTTGACACTTAAACAGTGTTGTTGTACTATGTCAAACACTTTAGTTTTAAAAAGTAAGTTAAATTCAGCTTTCCATGGCACACCTATACATGTACAGTACATTCAGTACATGTAGGGTTTGCCCATTTATATCCCCATTCAGAATGCAGGGGTAATTCAGAACTAGGCTTAATTCTTGTCTGGAACTGAGACTTATAGGATTGTTAGGAGTTTGTTTAATGTTATTTAAACTCTCTTAAATTAATTAAAGGAGCAATTTGTATGATGATGAAACCTGGCAAATTTAATGTCCAAACAATACGGATAACATATCACCAGGAGATGCAGAGTCTAAGAAGAAAGCATTATCAAACTTTACCCCTTATTTATTCCCGCAGTGGAAAGCAACGCCAATGGTAACTCTCATTTTCTATCACTTTTGTTTTGTTTGCTGCTGAAATGAATTATTTTTGCCAGGAGCAAGCGGCGGCGGTTGTTATAATAGTCCCTTGCCAAGAGCTTCATCTTTGTTTTGTTTACTCATCCTTGGTGACCCGTCATTAAACAATCTAACCAGCAGCAGAACCTTCAACATGATTAACAATGATGTTGGAATATGCCATTGGGCCAGTAGTGCTGCTTTTTATCCTCCAAAGTTGGACTGATTTAACTCAATGCTCTAGTAACTCACCATCACCTCTTCAGGTACAAAGTAGTATTATGTGACAGAATGGGCCGGGGCTGGCATGCTTCAGTAGACAACCTCAGTAGATATCTCTGCCACATGATACACAGACATCTTGGACCATCAAAACTTCTTCACACGTGATCATTTCACTTAATTTAAAATGTTACATATTGCTCCTTTAAACAAACAGACAGATCAGATAAATAGTCACCGGGCAGATGGGGGCTAAAGGTTAGGTAACCAGGCTCGTAAACTAAGGGTTGCTGGTTCAAATCTCTGAACTGACAGGATGTGACTTTAGTGCCCCTGAGCACCCGACCCCCAACTGCTCTATGGGTGATTTGGTAGGGCTAGCTGCCCCTCCAGGCAAGTGTGTTCACCGCTCCCTAGTGTGTATATTCACTAGTCCACTGCACAGATAGCTGAGATGCGGCGGTCAAATTGGTCACAAATGTGGATGTGCCATGCATCATCACAGTGCTAATACGTTTACAGTACAACAAACTATAGCAGCTTGATCTGTATCTTAGTCAAGCCTAAGAAAACCCAAGGGCTAAAACATGTTACCAGTACATTCAGAGTTGACGTCTTGCATCCTCCTGAGGCATTAAGTGCACACTAGCACTGGCAGTGGTCAACTGTCACTGACACTCACAAACACACACACACAGATGGGGTCAGTCACCCATGTGATCTCAGGGTTAGATAACTTGTCACACTGTTGCCCTTCATGTGCACTGCGGACTGATGAGTCATAGGTTTGGCCGTGACACCATGGAGCTCCATCAGCCCTCCTCCTCCCCTGCTTTGATGACTATTTAACATGACAGGACTCACTTGTGCAGAAGTCACAATATGTAGGGTGGGATTAAGCACACAGTATACATCACAGAGTTCAGCATCATGGCAGGAGCAAAGTTAAGCATCCATCAAAATTAGCAGAGCAAAAGCAGAGAGATGGGGTGGGGGCTGATGCTAAGTACTGAGAGGTCTCCGTAATCTTACAGCAGTGGCTTTCTACTGGTGTTTTAGAGAACATGTTTAAACCATATGAAAGCTTTTAATAGAACAGAAGTGAGTCATGATGCCAAAGATACTGAAAAGAGTTCAATTACTCCAAACAGCACAAAGGCTTGAAGTCTAAAACAGGACATTCAGAATTGGAGCTGTTTATTAATAGGTTTAGTGGTTTAACAGGCAGCACACAGCAGGCTAGCTTTGCAGGGCTACTGTATTGGCCTATATTTAGTTCAGGAAATGACTCTGGTATGTTATTCACCAAGCAATAGCATCTACATTATAGTGTCATTATCGTATCATTGCCAGTACCATCATCATAATTGTTTCCACTTAATAGTGTCATTAGAACATAAATCTAGTAAGTAATGGTTAGGCAGATTGTTCTGGAGTGTGTTAAACATTAATCCCATACGAGAGCCAGCATGGACAGAGCCAAAGACTCATATAAAATTCCACATTTGGCATAATTTGATCCTTTAAACAAAGTCAAAGGGGTTGATGTGAATCAGTCCATTGTATAGAAACTTACCAGACTCAGTTTTCTTATGGTGATGATTGTAGGTGTTATAATAGCTACAGTGCAAACATGGCCATTTCCCATAGTGATCAGTGAACATTTTTTTGAACACTTGGGGTGGTGGTGGGTTGGAGCTTAGGGAACCAGCCTTGTGACTGGTGGATTGCTGCTCTGATTCCCTGATCAGTCAGAACAAGACTGAAGTGCCCTTGAGCAAGGCACCTAAGCCCCAACTGGGTGCTGTGGATAGGGCTGCCCACTGCTTTGGGCAAGTGTGCCTACTACCTGCTAGTGTGTGAATGCAGGTGTTTCACTTCACAGTTGAGTTAAATGCAGTAAACAAATTCCTCTGTGTGTAAACTGGCAAATAGTTTTTGTTTTGTTATAGTCATTTTGCCTTATAATGATTTGTGTATACCTTATAAATGGATAAAAAAAAAAAAGCTGGGTCAGAATCTTCTTTACAATGATTCAGGCATCAGCCAATGCATCCATAACCATTTAACATGCTAACCTTCAGTGATTGCTGCTTTCAGAGATATTAACCCTTTAAGGCCAACACAAAAAGTGGTTGTATCTGTTAATCAGTCTGCTTCTCTCCGTTAATAACTTGATTTCTCAGTGTTCTTATCACATTTAGTTTGTGAAGAATGTGCTGCAATAAAGCCAGTGAATCTGTAGTTCGTAACTCGCCTGGCGGCAGATTCAAACAAGTTTATGTGGAGTTCTCAGAACAGCTTGGCAACAAGATGCTTGGTTCAAGTCCATAAAAGGCTTTGGACATCTGTGAACAATTCTGACTCCATTTTGGATCAAACTACTCGGAGTGATACTTCTGTTTTGAAATCTGAAGAATTCCTTTTTAACACTATTGATGTTTTATCATCATCATTATCATCATCATCATCATTACCCCATCGTCAGCATCCTCATTATCATTATGAATGTTTTGGCTTAATAATATCACTGGCATATGAAAAATGAATTAAGCATGCTGTGGAGTTATTTAAATGACCCAACCGGAAACCATCAAGGACAGGCCACCAAATCACCAGACACTTATCAAAAACATTTAATGCCTTTCACAGATTAAGCCTCTAATATGCTTTATGATCAACGGGTTCATCAATGAGTTTGATGTAGTACGCAAGTCTTGTTAGGAAGTTGGGAAAGGAGATGTGCCATTCAGTCTTATACAGCCCATATCTGGAAACTAAGCTGTCTGTTTTTAATTCCCTCGTTTCTGTGCTGTCATGAAAAAAAGCCCACCAGTCCACTCTGCAGGAGTTTAGCCTCGTCCAGAACAGAGATCAAGTACATATATCTCATTTACATATGTCCTAAAAGTACTGTAACAGTCTGTTTAATTGTAAACAGAAGGTCAAATAAGTATAATAAGCTGCTGTGCCTCCCTCAGTGCAGCTGGGACATGCTTGACTTGTGATGCACTTACATGGAGGCTACTGTGATGAGTGTGCATTTCACCCTGCCTTATAATAGCATATGCTCCCGGTGCTGACAAAAAGTCACAGAAGAGAAATCCGTGTTCTTGCAGAAGTCTTTCAGCTGCTTATTCCCGTGGCAGTTTCAGGCACAAGGCAAAGTGTGTGACCCAATTTTCGGAAATTCCTCTGTAAAAATAGAACCAGACACAAAACATTGTGTGCCTCTTTGACACAAAGAAACAGAAAGGAAGACAAAGACAAGATCACCAAATTAGAGTGAAGAGTGAAAAGTTCATACTACACGTGAGCTTATTCTGAACATGCAAATTACATACAGGAATCTCTGCAGGTAAAAATAGGTAAGTGACGTGGGCTGTTAGGTAACCAGCCACTTTCCGGGTCTCCGGTTCGGTATCCGGTATCCCTGAGAGAGAAGTGCGTCAGCGGCTGGCGCGGGGTAAGGCCTCTTTTGCCTGTTCCACTGCATGCCCTTGACTCCTATCCAACATGGCTGCCTCCCCAGCATGCGGATCTGGCAGGGCTGGGCCCCTGTCCCTCTCTCTGTCTCTCTCTCCTTCTCTCTGGCAGAGCGCAGCCTCTAGCAGGCCAGAAAAGGTGAGAGCTGCTCTCTGTAGGGTTTATGTGGCTGCAGGCACTGCCCTGATTTTCTTCTCCTGGCAGCTTTTTCGTACAGCACTGCCATTTATGTTAACAAAGGTCACTGGAGGTCTACAGCTTGGGTCTTTGGCACTCTTCTACCATTTGTTAGGAGTGACTTGGTTAAGGGGTTGCTTTTGCTACGTGTGTTTGCATTGTGTGCTTTCCGCAGTATAAGGTCATGTGGTTTATTATGCGGTTTATTACTGGTCACCCATTTCCTTCTCATTTCCATACAGATGGCTTTATAGCCATTTTTTAATTTTAGGCAGTGAAAGCACCTGCACCGCTGCACACATGGCCATTTGTTAAGACAAATTAGCTTCTCTCTCAGTAGTTAACTGTTAATCATGTTTAGTGTTTGTGTCGCTGGAGCTAAACCAACTCAAGCATTCTTTAGAGGAGTACCATAGTAGAACCGCTTTCGTCTCTTCATTTTGTGGTTCTCTTTGCAAATGAGATTTGTGTAAAGAACGTTTTTTGTTGAAATTAGAAGTAGTAGCATTAGAAGTAGTAGAAGTAGTAGCATTACTGAGTCAGGAGAAAGCATATATGAAATGGTACTGTAAAAGTTCGAGGCTCCAGGTCAGATTTAGTGGGGATTTTTTTTTGTACCACATCAGACAACAAAAGAATAGTTGCACCCAGAGGCCCGCCAACGTGTTGGATTGCTGGAAAGAAGGATAAAAGATTACCGGTAACAATAAATGGTGATAAGTTTAGACTCATATGGGCAATATTTATTTTTTTGCAGCTTGAATAAGTGAAGTGACGCCAGGCCTTCTGGACGTGTGACGTTTGACAGCACAATGCCTCCATGCACGGGTCATCGCTCATGTCACCAAGACAAAAGCGGGACTCATCACTGAAGATGACCTGCTGCTATTCTAAATGACTCCATGAGTCTTGCACGACACCATTGCAGTCTTTGACAACATTCACTGGATGTTAAGAGCAGTCGTCATAAGGGTCTGTGTGTATGTAGTCCTGCGTCGTGCATCCGTGTGCCAACGATGCTGGCACTTGCAGGGTAACTCATGGAGGGTAACACTGCTCACAATTGTGTCTGTTTGTCAGGTACGGCGTTAAGGCCTGTCCGTGCTTATGTCCCATGCATGGATGAGTGTGACATTTGAATCATTTGCATGTCTCACAATGTTAGACCTACCCACCAGGTCTCATTCCTGCTGGTTTAATTATTATTTGACAATGAGTGTGTTAATATCACACCCACATCATCAAAACAATGGTCCAGCCAGGTATTTAGGTCTCAAAAGCAAAGTCAGCATAATACTGGTAAAAAATATGATGACGATTCACTTACTTCCTTAAAGACAGAGGTTACCTCTGAATACTGCTTCAGCACACCAGCAAACATCTGATTCATCTACTCAGAGAAGGGGTTCAAAGCACAACCAGTATGACAAAATGTCTTTCTGCACACTGTGTGCAGTCATCAAAGTTCCACCAGAGAGGTCTCTATACCCCAAATCTTACATATTATCACATTAATGTGGTAATTAAACATATACCATATTATTTATATACAGTTATGCACAAAGCAAGAAGACCATTTGGAATGGATTATTTTTGTGGTGTCACAAAAATCAAGACCATATATCCACCTTTCCATTTTACAGTAGTTTAGCCCCACCCATTTATGTTTTAGCCAGGGCTGATTATTGAATGATTCTAATACAATCAGCCATTCAGAACAGAGCTCATTTCCCCCTCTATCAGCCTGTATAATTGTAGAGGATAAAGAGAAGCTAAATAAATTATGACTGGTTTTAGTGCACAGATGTCAGAAGTTGACTTCAGAAGGTAAAAATGGATACAGGCCTTTTAAAAGTGTAGATATTAGGATACCTCATGCTGATATAAAGATACATTTATCTGGTAATTATATTATAATTTGGGGAAAAAAATCAGTCAGTCTGTTTAATTAACTTCCTCCTCATTACTCTACCTGAGTATGTTAGTAGTGTAGCTCATACTCCAGCAAATTATACATGCCCTCCATATGGTACACTGTGGGACTCTCTCAGCTCAGCTAGAGCAAACGAAAGGCAACTGGCTGCTCTTGAGCGTGTCTTAGCGCTAATATGGTTGTTATGCCGTCTCCGGCACCTCCGTTCCAAGGGTGCAGCAGCGTAGCTGAGTGTACCCAGGGGGGGTGCTAGCTCTCAGCACCAGCTCTGGCCTCTGGCCTCTATCGCTAATGTCAAAAGGGCTGCGTCACTTGCCATCTGCTTGGGGGAGATTCCTTTAGCTCTTTGCTAAAGTAATACATTTTTTTGCTGCCTAAAAAGGAGGAGTAGAAAAGACCTGAATGGAACAAAGCAGCATCTCAGATTTTGATCACTAGCATCAGTAAGAGAGCCAACCAGAATGCAGGGAGACCTATTTTTAGCCACACATTTGTTGGCAGATGAATTTGGAGTGGGATCACTGGAGAGCCCTGGTCAATGCGGAGCCTCTGGTGATTACACTGACTTGATGTTGCTTCTAACGTGAAGGACAGTTTGTCGGTTGTAGATAAAGCTCTATGTTTCCACACTGTGTTCATCCACTATAGCTGTGCACTTGGCTCTCCGTCGCTGCTTGTTTCCATGCTTAAGGTGCGGGGCTGAGCCCTGTGTATCAGACCAAGCCTAAAGCTCTTAATCCTGATGTGCTGGACAGAGCGGGATTTGTAAATTCGGGATTCGTCCAACATATTATTTTGATTTGCTTCATTAATCAAAGAAAATAAATCATTTCATCTGCTAACTCCTTAAACTGCTTGTTATCGCCTGAACTCTATTTTGAATTGACAACATTTTTCTTGCAGCTGTGAGAATGAGCGGCGCTGCGTTTTACAGCTCCAGCTCCCTCTTACTTGGTTCTGCATGCTCTTCAACAGCTCTCTCTCTCTCTCTCTCTCTCTCTCTCACAGCAGAGTGTAAAAAGCAAACACAGGCAGGAAGTCATGGTGATTAAGAAGTGTTAAGGTTGTAAAAATGACTTTGCTTTTTCCCACTCTTCTGCATAATGTCATGCATATTCTTATACTTGGTGAGAACAAGACAGGAGCGGGAAGGGGGAGAGCAGAGAACGAGAGAGGGTGAGAGAGAGAAGGAGCGGAAGAAAAACAGAGAAACAGAAGGATAGTGTGTGAGAGAGGAAGTAAGAGAGAGAGAGAGAGAGAGAGAGAGAGAGAGAGAGCAATTGATAATAGAGAGGGATGAAGATAGAGAGGGAAAAGCTGAAAGAGGGAGAAAGAGAGTGGAAAGGACAAGAGCGATATTAGAGAGAGAGATAAAAAAAAGCAGAGTTGGGGTCATTAAAAGACAGACAGAAAGATAGACAGTGATAGTGAGATTGAAAAGACTATAGAAGAATGGAACAGTGAGAGAAATGGCAGAGGAGCGGTAAAGAGTGAGACAGAAAGACAGGGGGACATAGACAGGGGGACATACTGGAAATAGCTGAGAGTGGGAGAGAGAAAGACTGGTTTAAAGCATGGTAAGAGAGAGAGAGTGGGAGAAGAAAAGAAAATTGGTGAATAAGAGAGAAAGAGGTTGTTAGCTAGAAGAGAGAAAAAGGAGAAAAAGAGTAAGAGAGAAAATAAAGGAACGCTAGACACTGAAAGAGACAGGCACATAACAAAGAGAAAGAGATTGATTGAAAGGAAAAAGGGGAGGGCAGAAACGGAAAAGAGAGGATAAGAAAGATAAAATAACAGAGGGAGGGAGAAGGACATGGAAAGGGACAGACTGAAAATAAGAGAGGGAGAGAGCGTTAGGAAAGTGGTGGGGCAAAGAAAGAAAAAGACAGAGCGAGACAGTGAGAAACAGGAAAGAAAAGAGAAAAGCTAAACAGAAAAAAAGACCTAAACAGAAAGAGGGAGAGAAAGGGAGAAAGACACAGAGAGGGGAAGGAGGGACATAGAATAAAGAAAGAAGGGAAAGAGTGAGAGAGAGAGAAAACCAAGACTTCTAAAGAGATTAAAAGGAAACATTATAGAGAGAATGAGAGATGGAGAGACAGATTTAAAGAGTGAGAGAAAACCAGAGATAGACAGACACAGAAAGAGAGAAAGACAACATGAGAGAGATAGTGTGACCGGAAAAAGAGGAGAGGTAGAAAATGAGAGTGAGAGAGTGAGAGAGTGAGAGAGAGAGAGAGAGAGAGAGAGAGAGAGAGAGAGAGAGAGAGAGAGAGAGAGAGAGAGAGAGAGTGAGAGAGAGAAAGAGAAAGTTTAGGTGATGGATCATCAGCACTCTGAATATTTCTCCTTGAGGAGGAAAATAACACTGTACTTTTCAAAGGGTGACTTCAAAAGAGACCCGGCCAATGCACTGCTCAGCTCCACAACACTTCTGGAGGATTTCTGACACGTGACTAGGAGCATATTCATGAAGAACAGAATTGAAATAAGGTCTCCCTCCTACACCCAGGCTCCTCCATGACCTTTACAACTTACTTTCAGCAGAGAGAGTAAAGCTTCCACCTCCTCCTGCCTGCTTTAATAGCGGGGTTTGTGAGCTGTGAAGGTCTTTGAGCTGCTGTTATGTTGCGGGATGCTTTCAGTGGCAGAACCTGGGCTCAGGGTGTGGGCGTTTACAGAAACCTCTGTTGATCCATCACGGCTTTTCTGGCAGCTCCTAAAGAGCGTCTGAAAGCTTCACCTTCATCAAAAACCAGGCTGAACCGGTACTGTAGGCTTAGGACATCAAGGTCTATTATGCGCTTTTTCCTCACGATTTTGACTTTTACTTAATAACTTGGCTTTTAAACAAGGCCTTTATTGTTTATTTATTTATCTCCTCGGCTTTCACACAGGAATGAAATGCTTCTTTTAAGCAGTGGAATGAAAGGCAGCTGGAGAGAGCGTTGCTTGGCTGATGTTTTATTCAGAGTTAGCAGAACCCTGCTTTTATGTGCGTGTGTTACGTGTAATCTAAACAATTGTTTTTGCTGGGAGTTGAAAAACTTTTTAAGATTTAACCACTCTCATTCATTTACATGTGCAGCTCTTGTGTTTTTTGAGGACACTACCACAGCACATATTTATCAGTAGCTCAGTGCATAAAACTCCAGGTAGGGTATCATCCAGGTAAAGATGTGACAAGTCTGGAGTCTTCTCTTTTATCGCCTTAAATTTTCTCATTCCACCTTAAATGGTGCAGCATTCAGCTTCTTATTTACCAGCTTCTTGTTTTCATTTTCTTGTACCACCTTAAATAGTGCAGCTTTTACATTCTGGTGCTGACATTCAGCTTTTTGGGCTTCTTGTTTTAAATTTTACTGTTCCACCTTAAATAGTGCAACTTTTACATTCCGGTGCTGACCTTCAGCTTTTTGGGCTTCTTGTTCTAATTTTCTTGTACAGCCTTAAATAGTGCAGCTTTTATATTCTGGTGCTGACATTCAGCTTTTTGGGCTTCTTGTTTTAAATTTTACTGTTCCACCTTAAATAGTGCAGCTTTTACATTCCGGTGCTGACCTTCAGCTTTTTGGGCTTCTTGTTTTAATTTTCCTGTTCCACCTTAAATAGTGCAGCTTTTACATTCCGGTGCTGACCTTCAGCTTTTTGGGCTTCTTGTTCTAATTTTACTGTTCCACCTTAAATAGTGCAGCTTTTACATTCTGGTGCTGACATTCAGCTTCATATTTCCCAGCTTCTTGTTTGAACTCTCTTGTTCCATCTTAAATGATGCAGCGCTTTCATTCTGGCAATGCCACTCAGCTTCTTATTTACCAGCTTCTTGTTTGAATGATCCTATTCCACCTTAAATGATACAGAATTTACATTCTGCCACTGACATATAGCTTCTCATTCACTGCCCTGGTCTGAAAATGTTCCCAGCACTAAAATAATAAGGAGGATGTTTTGATAGGCTGAATCAGCTTATAAGGGGGGCAGTAGTAGGGGGCAGTTAAGCTGAGTCTGAGCTGAATGAACATTAAAAACACTATAAAATGTTTAAAACAGTGAAACACTGCTAACATTACTACTCAGGTGCTCATGTGAAGAATTCAGGCTAACAATTCAGTGAACTGCAGATTTTGGATTTGTTAGTTATGCTTATATTGGTGAATTAAGTATTATATAACGCTTGGCTAATATGCATGTGCCTTTACTGAAGCTTGTTCTCAAGGACTCGTTGTTAAGGAGGTGACTGAGAAAGCAGCATGGTGGGCTCGGGTGGGCCTGATGTTAGAGAGGTCCAGAAACAGTGAAGATATTTTCCTCTGATAAGAGGAGAAAATCTCTCGGCTAGAAGATGTCGCGTCCTTGTGGGCTTTGCGGCACAGTCCTGGTTTTGCGAGCACATTGACTGATAAATAAAGGCTTGTTTTCAAATGAGTTCCAATGCGTGCTGCTGAGTCCTTCTGCTACTGACTTTTTGCCTCCTAACACTAATTGCCATCATCAAAACCAACCCTACAGCCCTGCCTTAATGAATATTGGTTACGGATTTGCGAATATGAAAATTGGCCAGACTGCACAACGCTAGTCTATATAAAATGCCCCAGTCAATAATTACAGGCGTAAAGCATGACGGACAGTGGCAGTGTCCCAGAGGGTGTTGCCCACTCTCAGATCTGCTCTGCTGCTCTCGTCAGTGTTATCTCATTGTGATGTCAGCCCTCATCAGCACTCAAAGCTTTCAGCTCTTTAAAGTACAGTTGAGCTGGACAAGATTTTAAAAATGTTTCCAATCAGTTTATTAATCACATTGTCAGTCAAACCTAGCAATTTGATGAACATAGATATACATCATGTTAGTTCTTTATTACTTGGAAAGAAACAATCATGAAAATATTCTTTCTCTTGAAAGTGTCGTGTGTGAGAGGGGTTGGTATTAGGCTATTGTCTTCAAAATGAATGTCTCAAAACAACTTGGGAAAATTCTGGTTACCTTAACTTACATTAAAAGCATGTTGTGTTCCGGTAGCAGCAACAGGCAATCCATATGATATGATATGATATATGACATTATTTTATATTATATATGAACAGTTACTAAGTATTTACAAAGAAGCTAAAGTCTAAAACACATTATCCACAAACTTGAATATGTTGCCTGACCCTTTGCTTTTTATGATAGTTTTGAAATGGGCCTTTTGGCTACAACATATGTTTTGATGTATTCATGGCAGAGAGGTGCATGCAGGGTGCAGTAGTGCAGTAGAACAGTCTCCAAAGAAAACATTACCATCATTAGCACCACATGTAATAACTTAGAAGGCGCATGTAGGTCGACGGGTAATGTCTGTATAGCTGAGAAAACCTAAATTCAATCAGGAAGTTTCTTTATAGTTAGCCACCTCACATCAAACCTCTCTGAATTCCTTTTTTGACATCTCTACTCCTGAATTATGCAGATGTTTTTTAAACTGGTGGAGTTCTCTATAAAGCTAAACTCAGCTGAACTCGCTCTGCTCAAAGTCATGCTAGCACAGGCAGTTCCTGCATACGTGACCAATAGCGATAACGGCTCCAGTCCTTGAGAGAGTCCATTTTTGTGTAACAGTAAACACAGAGGTCATCTGCCTGGCCAGCTGAGGGCTGGACTGCCTGCACTCAGCAACAGATCACACATCAATGGGCTGCTTTTGTCCTGGAGAACAACAGTCCTGTATATCACACTCATCCATACGTTCTCACTCTCGGTAGGAAAAGAAAAGGTCTGATCTCAGGCCAAAACACATGGACCAAAACCTATTTCCTGGGTGCAAGAGATAAGCTATTGATGTATTTGGAGTGTGTTCTGGATTTGATAATCAGGCCCTATACCACAAAGTACGCGCTGAGAGAGGGAGGGGGTTGGGTGGCAGCAGTGAGAGCAAAATCAATTGTAATCAACCTTTTCTGCAGGTGAATAATTTGAACGTCATGCAAGGCAGTCCATGAAAGGGCACAGACGTGAGACGAGCCGTATACAGATGGTCTTCCATAATGACATCGTTTAAGCTACTTTGAGGCAGCAAAGCAGAAAATGCTAAACTGAGGACTTCTTAAAGTAAAGCAAGAAGGGCCAACATTAGCGTCAGCCACTGTTATTTAAGTCACGGCAGACACGGGGAGACGAAACACAAGACCAGCAAGACTCTCAGCATGTAATTAGTGGCCCATTTGTGGCTAATGCGAAGAGAGGGAGCACTGTAATGGCTCCAAATGAGGGCTGACATAGAAGCCATTGTCTGTCTAACGATGGATGGTTCAAAGGAAAGGAAATCTTTCCCTTCCTTTGCACTGACTCCATTGGTCAGAGGCGTTATGCTACCGTAATAGGAAAACTACAAAATGACATTAACATCGGCCAAGATTTATGAAAATGATCTTCTGAACGAGTGACATATGTAAATGTGAAACTTAGCCTTAAAGGCTAAAACGTCCTATGTAGAATTTCAAGTTGAGAATTCATTAGAGGCTGAGGCATGTTTTCCATCCTATATATCACATTTTGGAGGTAATTACTTTTCTTACACATGCGTGTAACGTTGTCAACATATTTGTTGAGCACTCAAAATGATTTATGCTCCTATTAAATCTCTGCAAGACGAGATTAATTATTCTAAGGATGCTTCATTGCATTTTCAGCGTTAAAAAGGATCACCAAGTCGAGGCAACATGTCAGAATCAGCGGGGCAGAGGCGAAGTTGCATGAACACACAAAACAATGAGGACAAACAAACAAAATCTCTTTTAAAATTGTTTACGATTTCTCAAAACTTTCTCAGATCAGCTCATTTACTGTCACATAACGTGCTGAGGTCATGCCTGGGCCCTGTGCTAAGTAGCACTGGTGTCAGGCTGGGTTGCGCTAATGAGGGTCCAAATGAAACGTTATAGCAGATTTGTGTTGGGGGGGTTGGGGGGTTAAGGGACTCATTCTGAATGCAGTACTGGATGGTGTGCGCTTAGAGCTGCTAATGACTAATGACTGCGATTGAGGAGAGATGCCGAGAGGATGCAATCAAGGCCAGGCTGATTAATTAGTGTCTGTTCTTTCAGGGTAAGATCTTTAGGGGAGATAGCATAGCTCGTCGGCAGTTGAAAAGTTAATCCTGAAATCAAAGTAACGCTTTGACTGTCAGTGCACACATGAAGTTAAGGTCTTTGATTTATGTCAGTTTTTCTGTTCTGGTCTTTTCACTACATGCAGCTTGTTTCATATAATGCTAGCTTATCGCTGCTGTCAGAACAAAACCTCTCCAAAATGCTCATTTCACAAGAGAAGGAAAAACCTGGCTTTTCTTTTACTGTGAGGCAGTGGAACCAGATCTTTTTCCAAATTATTTTGGGAAACCATTTGTTTCGGTCTGATCAACATGTACACGCAATGTAAAGGCCATCTGGTGGTTTCAAATTATGGCAAAAACTGAAAATTTTGGAAAAAGGTTTTGTTCAGACAGCAGTGATATCCTGTGATGATGGTAGTGAATTTGCAACTTGGTAATAGAGACACACAATGAGCAGGAGACTGAAATTTTTTTTAAAAGCTCAAACTGCGACATCTGTTAAAAAGAAAGTCCTGGCCTTTTATAACAAGCCAACTGACATGCTTGTAAAGCCACCAACAGGAACGGCTCTCTGTCATTGTGAAGATGTGCACAGTAGCCAAATAAAAGTTAAACTAACTGTGTTTAACTGAGTTTGCCACTGAGCGATTCCAGACGTCAAATGTGGCTTTCGGTTTTGGATGTGTAGGTCTCTCCCAGTAGAAGAGGTAGGAGTGTGGTGCTGTATGAGTGTAGATAAGTGCCTGGAGGTACTGCCAAAATAGCTGCTGAGTGGACAGCTTTTAATACTGGGTGGCTAGTCCTAACTGGCTGTGGAACATCAGGTGAAAGACTCTATCATGGATTTAGGTAACGGTAATGGTGACCACAATCACTGGCTGCTGCCCCAGTGACATAGTTAAACACACATTGATATGAACCGAAGGCTGCTAGCATTATAGCAGCATGTCAAACCTGAATTTGAAACAATATCTAATTTCCCACAGTATCCTTTTGTCCATATCAGCTACAAGAGAAAAGCTCAGATATGTTACAGTTCTCTGTAACGCTAATCTAGGTAGATGAAGTCCCAGTTTCTGCATGTTGTAGTGATGTCTATGTATCAGCATTGGCAGATATGAACAGTGTTGGGTGTCTACATTAGCCCACAGGTTGATATTAAATGTCCTTGTTTTGTGCTGAAATTGGACATTCAAACACCATATCAACACTAGTCAGCGTTCTCCAAAACCTACAGGTCACAAATACCAATTTGCAGGCCAAGCTGTCTTTGTCACTGCGGCAGTTTTAAATCTGGCCATTCCTGAGGCCAGGTCATATTTGTGTTGTCCAGCCCTGGGCGGTCAGCCTGATAAATCAACATCTGACACTTATGTGTTGACACTCGATCTCTCTGAATGAGTCTTAGAAAGCCCCGAAGGGTCCGCACCAGTCACTAGTCTGCCTTCAAGGATAAAAGGTTAATTTTCCGAGCGAGCAGCTTCTGTCAGATGTGTTTTAGTAATGACTCATGCAATGGAATGGGGCAAAGGCACACACACCGCATCTCTGGTGTTGTGAGTAGTGCAGTTACTGATACCATGAGCTACGGCAGCAGTTTGCACACACTCATATGGTTCAGTGAGTGCTGTGGCAGGACACGCAGGCTTGAGGCTGTGCTGCTAGTAGTGATACGAATATAGAGTGGCTTGCTACTCTCACCTAATGCATGTGCGAAGGAGCAGGCAAAGCATCCACCAGGCCAAGTTTGATCAGATTCAAAACACAGGCAGATTTGAATATCTAATCAAGCTTAGTAGAAATGTCATCAGTGTGATTGACTTCAAGTGGGGATTAGCTGCACCTGCCAGGGAGCCCAGTTTTCAGCCAAACCTGAAGCAAGGGCTGGGAAAAGAAGCAATCCTAAAAGAAGCAATTCTCAGATTCTGAAGCACTTAGGCATTGAGAGTCTACAAGAGAACTGTTCCACACATGTCATTGATGAGAAGTCAATACAGCATATACCTTATGATAAGGTATGATTTTACAAAATGATCACTAAAGATGCACGTTTCTGGACCTGCATTCCAGCTATTTCTTTAATTTGCAGCTATCCATACGCAATAAAATGGTCAGCTTCCTATTCGCCAGCCTCTTGTACGAATTTCCCATTCCACCTTAAATGCGGCAGCAATTGCATTCTGCCAACCAGTGCATTATTATAACTGCTACATCAATTAAGGTGGAACAGAAAAAAATGAGAAGGAGGCTGGTAAAGAGGAAGCTGACTTCAGTCTTGTCATACATTTGCTTTTCTTCTCTTTAGTTTTCATCCGTCTGTAAACAAGCCCTCTAAATTCTTGCTGAAGCTATCCATACAGTCAGATACACACATTACATTTACAGCATTTAGCTGACGCTCTTATCCAGAGCGACTTACAGGGTTAATCATATTACAGGGAGGCCAGTGTAGTGTTAGGAGTCTTGCCCAAGGACTCTTATTGTTGTAGCACAGCATAGTCACCCAGACTGGGATTCGAACCCCAGTCTCCTGCATGTGGTGGTGGTTCCCTGGCAGGTAGTGGTGTTACATGCTGAGCTACACCAACCACCAGTCACACAACAGCTCTTTCCCATGTTAGATACTTTTGTGCTTTTACTGCATTCATGCTGAACACTTACACTGCCACTCAGTTAAGTGTTTTTGGCACTCAGTAGACATGACCACAGTGACTTGCGTCAACTATGACGTCATGTGAATACCCTCAATAGATCGGCTGCATTTGGCTTTGGACAAAGTGGGGGAAAAAATTTAACATTGGTGACCAAAAGTTGATCTCAGACAACTTTGCCACTTCTGAAACATCAATCCAGACAGTCCAAATAGGTCATATAATTAAACTCACATCTTATATTCCTGAAGCATGTGAAGATAATACATGAATATCCCTGGTCCTTCATACCTTTAGACAGAATAACATGCTAGGTAATTTTTCTCTCATTTTTTATTTTGCCAGATCACCTTGACTATAGCCTGATTGTGGATATGAAAATCAAGAAAATTGTGTGGAACCAACTTTTAGAATTGATTTGCAATTATTATCACCATCATAATTTGGATTTATTAAGTGCCTTTTCTTTTTTCTGCTTATGCATGTAACTGAACACAACCGATCCAGGCAGCACCACAGGTAGGTAGCCACATAGCAGTGATGAAACAATGAACATTGCCTAGTCCAGAAAGCCTCATAGCTGCGGTACACTGTCACTTCAGCGGCCAGCATGGGCTGCATCACAGCTGCAATGTAGAATCGCTTTAATAGCCAGTCCAAGAAGCTTTTGAGCCACGGGTGAAAAAACTCTCAGTCGCTATCTCAGTGGATGTGATGGCAAACTCTTCAACAGGCAGGGAAATTCCAAAACATACACACATACAAAACAAAAAAACTAAATAAAAATGATAACAGAAAACATTAATATTTCCATCAGTTGGAACTGGAACCATTTTTCTGGAGTTTCTGGAGTTGAACAGCCCTACCTGAAGCGATGACCACCATCCAAATAGGTTTGTACCATTTCTTGTACCATTTCTCTCACTCTCTGTGATTCATGAGATTTTCCAAACACTATCAGACTATGCAGTAAATGCAGTTGCTTGAACAAGGCTTCAGTTCAGCGTTATCTCCAGAGAAGAGAAAGAAAAAATGCGCCAGAAATCGTCGTCTAACTTTCCCTCCATCCAGAAAGCTAGCTGCTATTTTAGGGCTGACTCTTTTGCTCTTTTAATATATCAAAAAAAAGCAATATCACGGATATGGTTCCCAATTTCATTTGTTTCTCAGCATCAAAGCATGCTTTAAATAGCACATCCCTCTGTACTGTGTCGATTTACGCCTGTGCCATTGCTGCTGTCCTTGTTTGAACTGTTTCTTGAGGAGGATGTTGCCAGCAAGACAACAGCTTGAGTGAAAAAACTCCTGGACAGGTTTGGAGAGATCTAGCAATTGATATTCGTGGCCTCTCCTCTGTGCTCTAGGAGAAGGTCATGGTGCTGGATGAGTCAGCATATCAAAAAAGACGTCAGTGTTTCGCTTGGCCTCTTCCCTCTCTTGCTGTTTCAGCCTCTCCTCCTTTCACTCTTACTTGGGGAATTCTTGATATTTAGAGCAAGAACGCCTCGGAGCCATAGCAAACAGCTAAGGAATCCGAGTGCGACCTCAATACTCAGCCCTCTCCAACAGCAAAGCACTTCAAAGAATCCGGGATAATTGCCTCGTCACTGAGTGTGTTTCAGATATTTGACATAATCCCTTACATCTGTATATTTACCGCATGGTGCTGGCTGGAGGACATGAAGCAGGAGTGTACAGGCTGATTCTCATTCCTTTACAGCCAAAGTGACATACGGACAACTTTTTGGCTGCGTTTAGTTCGTTAAATAAACGTATAAACATATACAGGGGTTGGACAATGAAACTGAAACACCTGGTTTTAGACCACAATCATTTATTAGTATGGTGTAGGGCCTCCTTTTGCGGCCAATACAGCGTCAGTTCGTCTTGGGAATGACATATACTGCGTCCTGCACAGTGGTCAGAGGGATTTTAAGCCATTCTTCCTGCAGGATAGTGGCCAGGTCACTACGTGATACTGGTGGAGGTTCGTCCTTCTTGGTGGTATGCTGACATTACCCTGGATACCGTGGCTCTTGATACATCACAAAGACTTGCTGTCTTGGTCACAGATGCGCCAGCAAGACCTGCACCAACAATCTGTCCTCTTTTGAACTCTGGTATGTCACCATAAAACGTTGTATCTACCTGCATTGTCAGTATTTTGCAGCAGTACTTGAGCAGAAAACTGTGCTCTTACCTGCTAACTGAACCTTCACACTCTGCTCTTACTGGTGCAATGTGCAATTAATGAAGATTGGCCACCAGGCTGGTCCAATTTAGCCATGAGACCTCCCACACTAAAATGACAGGTGTTTCAGTTTCATTGTCCAACCCCTGTATGTATATGTGAATTCCATTGCTTATTGGTTTCATTAATATAAACCCAATATGTTAAAATACATGTACAAAGTAATTCCACAGTAAACCTAATTCCTTACGTGTTTCAGACTGTGTGTCCTTGTGTAGGACATGCAAAAAGTCTTAATGCCAGATCCTCTGTAGTCACCCTGAAAGATTTCATCCCCTGGTTTAATAGTATTCAGTATTCTGGAGTTCGAAAGCGGAATTCTTTCCCTCATAATACAACATATTTGAATGAATATTCAAAGACTATAGTTTAGCATTTTTAATCAACACGTTTTGTGCACAGCTCATTCACTGGTGTCAGAATTGTGAATCACAGAAGGATCTGAACCCCCACTCGCCCATAATTGTCACGTCAGCCTCGATTACAGTTGACATGGCTTCCACAGAAAATTTCAGTGATGATGCATTTTCTTTGTGGATAAGAATGGTGGGGTTCAAACAGCTTTCAAAGATAATACCACATGTTTAACACCTATCATTAGCATTTACCACATGGTTATCACTGTCACACTGAAACCTCGTCACTCTTATATAGTCTGCTTTGTTGTTGTTGTTTTTCACCAGCTGCACTTTTACAATGTGTGACCGTTTCATGATGAATGGACCATTAAAAATGGCCTGAAATGCTCTGAAAATCAAATATTGTACATTAAAGTTAATAACTCCCTTTTCCTTCTTCTACAAAGTGTCCGTTACAGAGATACAAGGCTCTGAAATCAACTATTTGCATTTGAAACATTCTCCTGTGAGGCTGTTGGCAAGTTTGTTTGACTTAATTTGCTGCATTATGCTCAAATGGTTATTGGGGAAGTCAGCCCTGGCACCAAAACAGCTTGATGAGCTTTCCTCTCTTTTTCTCTTTTAAAACAATAACAAATGCCAGACACAAGGCAACCTATGGGCATTAGTCTCACTGTAAATTACCATTCACCAGTTAATACAAACACCAGTTTGAAGGCTGGAAAGTTTAGTCCATAGCTTCAGTGGTGACTGTGACTGTGTTTGCCAGTTCACCTGAAGTGTTTGTTAGCTGCACGGAAACACTGGACGACACTGATACTCTCACCATACTATCAGTAATGTATGTTCTGATATGCAGTTTGCACAGGCTAGCAGCTTAGCTCCCTTGCAAACAGATTCAAACACTTGACACAGTCTCTTTCAGCCTCCAAGCTTTAGCTGTCAGGTTTCTGCCTGTATTGTTTTGATAGGCAAAATTAAAATTGAATTAAAACCCATCCTGCATGTACTTTAAGTGAATAATTTGATTCATATTCCCCTTCAGGCAAACCTGCGTGGTGGGGGCTGGGGATATCTGAGGATAGGCTAAGGCTGCCTATGTATACCCTTGGTGCTGGGCCTGGGAAGAGTCTTTCATTTCTGAAATATGTCATTTGCATTCGGTCATCTAGGTGTAAGCTCTGCTCTTGCTATAATAAGTGGTTGAGGGTGGGGGGTGAATCTATTTCAGTAATGCAGTGGATCCAGGTCAGTTAGAAAACTTAGTACTGGGTGCTTGTGATGGCCTGGGCTGCAGGACAACTGCCCTTGTTGACTCACTGAACAGCAGTTTAGAATAGAAACTGAGTGATTCATTCACACTGTACACTGCAAGCAAATAGGTCAGTCAGGGTCCTGTCATCTGGTAAATGCTCCTGCTCATCAGAGCTTCAACTATAACTACACTAAGCCATTACTGAAATCTATGTGAACAGTCCTCTTTGCCACAGACTGAAAAACGCACAATTAGTCAAAACATTATGACCACTCACAGATGAAGGAAATGACATTGCTTATTTTGTTTCAACAAGTTGTTTAACCTTAACAGTGGTGCATGTGAAGGTCTGCATGATATTAGACAGTAAGTACATGGTTGGTTCTAATATCCATAGTATTAGAAATTTGAAAGACGTGGGCATGCTATCAAAGGCCCATCCATGATAGCCAGAAGAAGGGACAGAGTATCTCTGGAACAGCAGAGCTTGCTGGGGATTCCCGGCAGCAATTGTGAGTACCTAATGACAGGGATAAACAGTAAACTTGCAACAGGATGTTGGGAAGCATGTTGATGCACAAAGGGAGGGGTTACACAGACATGCTAGTTTTAATGTTGTTTAGAGGAGGAATGTGTTACAACACAACCTGCATGGCTGTGTAGTCAGATCACAGTGCCCATGCTAACCCCTGTCCACCTTCTGGGTAATGGTCTGCTGGAAAATTTTGGGTCTGGGCATTCGTGTGGATGTCAGTTTGACACATAACATCTATCTATGCATTATTACAGACCAACTACAGCCCTTGGTGTATGGCAGTGGTAAACACCAATGGCAGTTGCCTCCTTCTAAAGGATAGTACAGTTTGGGAATGGTTTGAGGAACATGAAAAAGAGCCCACTGTGTTGCCCTAGACTCCAAATTTCACAGATCTCAGTCTGATCAAGTGTCTGTTGGATATACTACAACACAAAGTCAGATACTGACTCTCAGCTCCAACTTGCAGCTTACCAGATACAGGGGTTGGGCAATGAAACTGAAACACCTGTCATTTTAGTGTGGGAGGTCTCATGGCTAAATTGGACCAGCCTGGTGGCCAATCTTCATTAATAGCACATTGCAGCAGTAAGAGCAGAGTGTGAAGGTTCAGTTAGCAGGTAAGAGCACAGTTCTGCTCAAAATACTGCAATGCACACAACATTATGGGTGACATACCAGAGTTCAAAAGAGGACACATTGGTGCACGTCTTGCTGGCGCATCTGTGACCAAGACAGCAAGTCTTTGTGTTGTATCAAGAGCCACGGTATCCAGGGTAATGTCAGCATACCACCAAGAAGGACGAACCACATCCAACAGGATTAACTGTGGACGCAAGAGGAAGCTGTCTGAAAGGGATGTTCGGGTGCTAACCCGGATTGTGTCCAGAAAACATAAAACCACGGCTGCCCAAATCACGCTGTATTGGCCGTGAAAGGAGGCTCTACACCATACTAATAAATGATTGTGGTCTAAAACCAGGTGTTTCAGTTTCATTGTCCAACCCCTGTACCACAGAGCACCTTTAAAGGTCTTGAAGCGTCTATGCCTTGGCAGAGTGGAACTGATTTGACAGCATGCAGAGGACCAAAAAGCACATTGAGCAAGTGGTCATAATATTTTGGCTCCTCAGTGTATATTCATATGGAAGATTGTGAGCCGTCTTCAGCTGTTATGAACCTGTCAGCACAAAATGAGATCAGAGTGCTCATGGAATTGTACTCTTCGATCACATATGTTGACAACTGACATGACTTTAGGAGCAGCACATGCTCTTGTCCTTGGCCTGAGGAAACCCCGCTGAAGCTGTGGTGCTTCTTTTCACTGTCTCAGAGAGCGCTGGGTCTGACCAGCTGTGACAGATGCATTTTAAAGGCTGAGTCGGGGAAAAGGCAGAATCCCCAGGATTTTAACCACCAGAGTGAGAGGCATTTGAATAGTGCATTGGAATGAGACCTGCTGGAAATCCTCAGGAGTGTGGCTCTGACCCTTACACGGCTTGCTCCGGAGCCTCACGCTGGGAATGGGATTGCCTTGAAATAGGTCTTTTATAGATAGGCACGTTTAACTGAAGCCAAACAAATTCCTCCCCGCTCTAGCGGACGGCGAGGAGAATGCGGGCGGGCCCATATTTGAATAATGATGTTAGTTATCTGTGGAATCAGATTGGCTGTGTGATCGATGGGCGACTCACTGGAAGTCTCGGGGAGGAGGGCAGCAGTGAGTACACTGCAGAAAAGAGAAGCTTTCAGAGGGCGAACACAAAGCCATGGTGAGCCATCGCTGTCACAATGAGGGCATGGGGTCTCCCAGTGATACAGGAATAAAACAGAGGAAGATATTTCAAATTGCAAGAACAGAATAAGAGAAAAAAGAAAAGAGTTTCTCAGAAAGAAATAACAGCAAGACCAATGGTCTTTCAGGAAGTGATGGCCACACAATTCAAACCACATAAAAGTGAAATTAAAAATTAAATATCATTTAAAGAACACACACACACATATACAGTACACATATAAATATAAATATATATATATATGTATATATATATATATATATATATATATATATATATATATATATATATATATATATATATCGTCGCTGTCCAAAGAAAAACATGTATCTCTATTTTTGTTGATTTTTACTTTTATGCTCCATTTGATCACATGGAAAATTTCATGAAGAATGGATCAACAGAAATGGCCTAAAACTGCTTGGAAAGACGTCTGGTTCCATTGACACCCATTCAAATTAAATGAGGTTTTTGGCTTCTCCTGTAAAGTTGCCATTTTGGAGATACCTGTTTTTCTTTGGACAGCAACGATATAATGGTATCATCATTTTCGAAAGCTGGCAACATACTTTCCCAAAAAGAAAAGGATAAAACCTCAACAAAACACAAAAAGACAAAAGAAATATTGATAGGATGACCATCTGCTGGCCGATGACAATATAAATGTTATGTCTCAAAATATAGAGTGTCAATAAATCCTTGTGATTTATGTATTCCAGATAATGGCATCAGATTGGAAAATACATCATACAGAACATCATGTCACAAAGGCCAAACAATTTTAAGGTCAATGTAATAAACTGCTTCTGGCCTTTATATGACATGAAGCGTAAGAACTGGGAGCAATATATATGAAGATATTGCTGTGTGTATGCAGTGAAAGCTGTATCAAAATGTAGTATCAAACTGAACGTCCAAATATCATTATTAATAAAGTGTACATTTTTGAGTGTTGAGCTTAAGTGATTAATGATGTTGCATGTGCTCAGGGTCACAGGGTCAGTGTGCATGTATCTTGAAAGGTTGGATATATGATTGATGGGCTGATATGGTTGGTTTAAACAGTCAGGCATCAGATTAGGGTGAACCTGAGTGGTTTGTGGTATTGGCAATTAAGAGGGCCCGACCTTTCTTTGTGACCTTTTGAGCTGTGTTGGTCAATAGTCATCAGTGCTGACCTTACACAGTGCTACTGACATTTAACACGTCTGGAGGGTAATTAGATATCAGGAATCCTGTAGGTGTATGTGAAACGGTGTGTATGTTGTGCTTGTAATGGTGGTGCTCTTACCATGGCCATTATACAGTTTTCACAGGTCGACATGGAAACCTGGATTTGATTTGAGGGTAAAAGGTCTGTGTTATGAAACATGAAATTAACAGTATGTTTTACTTAACCTGTAGATTTAATTATGTTGTTGCTAGGGGTTCACTGATCATGAATATTAAGGGTCGATTCTGATTCTAATTCAAATGGCCTGTTTTGTTTAGTTAGGCTATATATCTAACAGTGTGTGGGCCAAAGGAACGTAAAAACATGTACTAAGTATTCCTATCAGTACAATAACATGAATCATTGGAAATCACATGGAAAGCATGAGCCAACTGGCTAATTAACACAATAGTTCATGCCCAGATAAGGCCCGGTCACTCCTGCATTTGCTAACTAATGTTTGCAAGCAAAATTGCATTGATTTTGAAGAAAGTTTTTGCCTGAGCGAATATATTCTATGTCTGAAACAAATTCAGGATCTTTGGCATACAAATTCACACTGTTAACCAATAGTGCTACTGCTTTGGCTGCACTAAGCAGGCTTTATAGCACTGAGCCTCAAAAATGGAGGACATGCCAATTTAACATGAATCTAGACTCAAGTAATTTTTCCTTCTTCCCTGCTGTCCACAAATACACACATGCAAGAAAGACTGCAGGATATGCTGTCAGCTATAAGACAGTTGTTTTATATCTTTAGCTTGCTATTTGAGATGTTAGCTCCATAGCTATCTGCAGCTACACGCAAATCTCCTCAATGCCGTCAACCATGCTAGTTATCAGGAAGTGGCACAATTACTCCCACGATACGTCATGATATGTGTGATGATGAATCATTTGATATGATTATGTTTACTTTTGCATTATTACTGTTCATGGTTAGCAAGTTAGCTAGCTTGCTACCTGGACGTAAATGGACCCACTTTACAGGGCATGCAAATGGGTAATGTGAATGTAGCTTTATGCTATGACATTTTGGCATAGGTGTAGCAGCAGCATTGAAATACATGAGTACAGTTACCTGCCCCAAGTTATTGTACCTCATAAAACTGTACTTTGGTCCATTTTTATCCTGGTTGGCTCCGATTGCATGCCCCTAGACTTTACTTAGCAGAGTGTCTAGACAGTGACAGGACTTCAGGGTGCTTATATCATTACAGTAAGACATCCGTAAATGTCAATTGTAAATGTAATTGTTTTAAAGGACGGCTGCCTCTCCATTCTGGATGGCCTTGCTTCATCTCTTACTCCAGTTAGTCAGTAGAGCTCAGAGTAAGTACAGAGCTTGGCAGAGAAAACTGCTGCGTTGCAAGATGACCTTCAGTCAATGGAAAAATGTGATTTTACCAAAAGCCAATCAAAAAAACGTGAACTCTACTATCTCTGCTTTTATCATATTACACAGAATATTAAACAGCATAGAATGAGAAATTACATGCACAATTAAGAACCTAGAGTCTAAAACAAGTCATCTGTATTTCTTGACAAAGTTTGTATTTCATTGTAGTTTTATAGATAAAGGGTATATTCTGGTGGCAGTGTAGTTTACCACTTCTCAGAGGGATGGTTGTAAGTTGTTATAGGTATCTATAATATTGGCAAAATCATATTGATAAAATATTATTGAGTTGATTGCCAGAGCCAGTTTGTGTATAAAATAAACCGGAATGTCGTTATAGTCAACAACAAAGCAGCTGTCCATTACATTATGTGAAAGAAAATTTAGTGAAAAACAGACCAATAGAAACGCTTCAAAACTGAAATGAAACCCCTTTACATTAACTTACATTAGAATATGGAATGTTTTTGCCTTCTTCTATAAAGTTTCCATTTAGGAGGTTTTAGTGGACAGGTTTCTAAGTGCAGATGAGGTGGCGTAATACTGAGAGGGCAGCACAATTAGACTACCATGCAATCCAAACATGCAGCATGTAATTTGTAACTGAGTCTAATGGCTAATGGCCATGTCTTAGCTAAATGAACTATGCAAACCCCAGCTGATGCAGAGATGCATTAGAGAGCCATTAATGACCAGCTCCATCAGGATGACCCTTCCTGAACAGGTCTGTCGAGTGACAGGTGAATACATAACACAGGGCAGGAGAAGATGTACACACAATATGCAAATGGGAGAAGCCTTATCTCATTATCTTTCCAATGTGAGTTTCTTTCAATTAGAAAGTATCGCGTATGTCAGATTGTATTTCATTAATTAGGCATAGCATGCTGGTGAAATATGAATGAACTGTTTAAAAGGTGCTGAAAGCGCTGGGCAGATTGATTAGACTTCCATTTGCTTAACTTTCTGCTTATGTTTAAGCATGCAGGCTTAGAGATATCATGTACAGTATGACAGTATTCATGAAAAAAGGATAATATTCAAGAGTAGGGTCTATTTGCAAAGGTGGAAATAACATAGGCACTGCCAAACTCTCATTAACTTGCCAATGAAAAGTCTTTTTGCTTGCTCAAAGCAGAGGAATCCTGAGACTGCTCAAGGTTAGCAGACAAAAAAAAGAAAACTATAAAATCGAAAGAAACTATAAATCATCAGACTTTTATTTATGAATAGTGGCAACATCCTGGATTACATTTTTTGTTATGTTTCAGGCAATAAATGAGGTTCCTGCGCCGTAATTGTCACTGACAAAAGAAAATTTTATTCTTTGGACGTTTTCCGAGTTACAATTCAAAAGACTTTGATGTGTTTCCACACTCCTGTGCATCCAAGTCAAAGCATAACGTGTTTTCATCTCCCATGTATTTCCTTTGCACCACTGCAGTGCTCTGTGCTCCTTTGTATTTTAGTCTAGCTCTCTGACCTTGCTCTTCATACATGCTTCTTGTGGCCATGCTCTCATTATAAGTCTCTGTAGGCAAAAAAAAAACTATTTTTATAATTGAGGAATGAAATAGCCATTCTCATGTGACCTTAGATGCCACTGAAACAGAGGACACCGCACAATGTGCTTCAAGCTGCTTTATAATAAGTGGTGTACAAGGTCATTATAAAGATTTTATAACACAAGCCAGACTGTCACGGCACATGTGAATTCATATGTCAACTATAATAATCAATTTCTCCATACATGTACTTCTCAAAATAAAGGTGCCTTTAAAGTGATGCCATGGGAGATCCACTTTGGGTTCCCTAAAAAGCCTGTTTATGCATGAGATTTACGAACATGAAGAAAACCTTGTGCTAAGCTCTTTCAACTCCATTCTAGTACACGCTTGTGCAGGCCTGAAAGGTGAATCGATTTTTATATGGGAATCTAAAAGAGTTCGATTTAAAAGAGAGTATTTAAATCACAATATCTGCAATTTTAATGATATGGTATTTTATCAAAACTGTGTCCTAAGTTGGGAACGTTAACATAATATCAGCCAGACAAATGTATGAAACTGAAAAAATGGATGCTCTTTCCTTACTGACCAAATAGCAAGCCTGGACTAACTGCAATACTGATCAGAAAAGTCGTAATTAGATATTCTTCCCAAATTTTTTAGCCCTACTCTTGTGAATTTCTGTCAGAGTTGAAAGTTTATTTATATGACTACTTTAAACTAAATGTTTTATCACGTAACCAGGGGAAACTAGGAATTCATATTCAAGTTCCTAAAACAGTTTGAAACTTTAAGTAATTTAATGCCCTCATATATTCATTTTATACACAAATTTTAAAGGAACTTTACATGTTTTATATGAATGGAATCAGTGGACTTTAACTCTGCAAATTAGTGAATCCAAATATAACCCAATAACAATATATTCTTTGTGAAAAATCTAAACTGAGGAACTGCTCAATGTGTTTTCTCTCAGAATTCACCTTAGTCCATGACTGTTACAGTGAAATGAGTGTCCAGCAGAGACCACTGTGGAATAAAAGGAGCTTACATGATACACCAGAAGTTTTTCAAGTGTGCAGCCACTGTTTTTAGGGATCTAAGTGAATTTAAAATGTGTTCTAGCTGGGAAGTCCATCTGTAGCTTTCCGCTAGTTCTCTTTCATCTTCGCTACTGCAAAATACCACCTGCAAAGTGAATGGCAATCAGTGGACTAGAGTAACAGCTCTTAGAATTTTTCAAATTTGCTTTAAATTATCCTTTCCTCCGCTTCTTACCTTCTTATGCACACTTTGTGTTCCCTTTCATTACTGACACAACCCTGCCTTTCTGCCATAACTCACATGCGCAGTGACACGAGAGTAATGGGCTGCGAGTGTTGGCTAAAACCCTTCACGATCTCTGGCAGCCAACCAAGTGTACCACCATGCACTGCCCATGACTGCGGCACTTTCTGCATACTCGATTTTCTGCACCACACGAGGAGCCTTATCTTCTCAAGCAGGGACTAACGAGAGCCATGAGACGGTGCCTAAAAAGGGGGATACTTGTAATACTAAATTTGGCCACAACCTTGGCCTGCTTGCTTAGAGTAGTGTGAGAGATGCACTGCAGTGCACATACTGTGATTATGGTCATTTCTGTTTAATGCTCATTGGAATATTTCATATTGCTAAACACTGGGGTCACAGAAACTCAGCCGTAAGTTGGGCAGCTGTAAGTTTGAGCATAGGTGACGCACAACGCGACTTTATGTGACTGCAGTATGTACCCACAATACTAAGACTGCATCATATCTCTCTACACGCACGCAGACTTGCCCACTAACTGCTCACTCGGGATGCACAGTGGTAGACATTAACATAGTGGAGCTGTCAATAAGCATCGACAACAAAATAGAAAATGAAAATTCAGTGGTGAAGAGACTGCAGTGTTAATAAATGAAGTTGTTACTCATCAAAACATTCCACAGAGGTGTAATTCCACTAGGGTTAGTGAAATGATAGCAGGGCTGGGTGCATATTGCTGTCTCTTCATAGCATTTCTATTGCTCCATTCATCACAAAATTCTGACACAATGTAAATTATAAATGATGTAGGAAATAAACAACAACAGTGGAGATACACAATATGCACTTCTGATTCTGAGAGTTTAAACAGTGTTACTCTGATGGTAAATAGTCTTGTGTCTTTGCCTAACCTCTGTGTCTGCTGACTTTGTTACAGAAGCACGTAATGCACACAGCTCATAAACTGCACTTTTAGGCTGCTTTCATATAGGGATGCATCATTACCGGTACTGGTATTGGGTATCAATCATCCTCATTTGCTCATAAGCATAAATACCAATATCTGATACCACCAGATACCATGTGTCTGTAAGTCTAGTGTAAACTGCCACTACGATGAGAAAAAGCCTGAAGCTGCCAATGATAACAGGCGAACATTCTGCATTGGCAAATTCCCCTCAGGGATTTAAGCATGCCTTCAAACAAACACAAAGACAGTCACAACCACTTTGCCAGTATGGGTAGAAGCACATGGGCTACATTTGCTCCCATTGTAAGTCCAGGTATGCCGACTTAACTGTGTTTGACTGAATAGACTTACAAGGCATAACCATTAATAAGTAGCATTTTTAAAATTGTCTATGAAGTCGAGAGACTGTATAGTTCCACCGATGTACATCATCGTCTGGCTGTAGCTTTAGTGTAGTGTGGCACAAGTTGGCTACTGTAGCACTGTTTCTCAGCAAGTTTGCTCAGAATTTGTGTGTGCAGTGTGTTGTTTGGAATCAAGCAGCTTGTTAACGATTGTTTATAGACAGAGCTGCCTGTATGGGCTGCATTTCACACAGCATGTCAATCAGACTAAGTGTTTTCGTACAGTGTGAGCATATAAATCAAAGGCTTTGTCTGTACACAATGGTCTATTCAAGTACCCAATGTGAGTCACCAAAGAAATAGTGTGCGTGTAGCCAAACCAAAAAACCAACAAGACACAAAACTCAAACAAACTCAGATCTGATTCCTGCTGTCTCTGTGCAACAGAGACTGTTGTTGTCAGAGACTGACGAGGATCAAAACTATGAAATACGCTTTGGTTGCAGCTGTGCATTTTTTGCTTGTTAAGGTAGATTGCACTCATTTACACTAACATCCACTGTATTTTTAAAGTTTTTCAGTATGGTAGCAGAATAAGTATCAGCAAGCACTAAAACTATGGCATTTATTAATCACTAGTATCATAGGTTGCATATACATACACATATCGTCACTGTCCAAACAAAACCATGTATCTCTAATTGTGTACCTTCATGACATTTCCAACAACAACAATATAGCAACATATATAACAATATAGAACATAATGAATCAGATGTTGGCTACGAAGGACTTCCAATGTGCCTGTATATAGCAGATAGATGGGCGGTCAGAGCCAGAAAATGGCCCACACCACAAGAGATGTATTAGTCTAGGCCTTTACAATCACTCCCATATTCCCAGCACTTTGAGGGCTGGCTGTGGATGATAATGGCCAAGAATTGCTGATAAAAAGCCCCCATGATGTAGCTCCTGCCATTTTCTCCCATTTATCCCGGACAGATTTAGTAAGATACGCTAGGCTTCCTCTAGCCTGGGTCGTCACATAAAAAAAAACCCTTCCTCTCATTAAAGCACTTTCTGCTGGCCAGATCCCTCACCATCCACTTCAGGCTGTTGTAATGTTACACTTAATCCCCTTCACCTGTCCTGGAAGACCTATACATAACTCCAGTCAGGCCTATTACTTTCTCTGCCCCTTAGTAACACAGTTTCTGCTGCCTCGACAAGATAGATACTGTGTGCAATCACAGAGAATAGGACATCTGAGGATAGCGTTAGGATTTTATTTAGAAGTGCCGTCATATACTGGAAGATGTCTGCATTAGAAATTTGGTGAGGTCATTGTATGCAGCCACTGCCATTTAAAATAAGAGTTCTATAGGTGCTTATAGTGTACAGGCTGCAAGCTTGAGTTCAAAATGACTTTTTACAAGAGCAACAATAATCTAATCTCTTCAGGTTAAAGAAGAGTAGAAAGTTTAAAAAAAAATGCTATTAGCTATTGGTTTAGGATGTGGTATTCTGGCCATACTAACTTTCTAGTTTCCTGTGTTATTATCCATTACCACCCTTTACATATAAACAGCAGAGCAGCGAAACAGTCACAAAGATCATATGCATTCTGTTCTTCATCAGCTCTTACCATAAGATATAAATCACTGCACCAACAATATTACATATTATATATAAATACTCACTCATCATCAAAACAATGGTTGCATTAACAATTGCACCCAGAAGAAATCAACCAACAGGCACAAATGTTGCCGGGTAGTTTTGACATTGTGAGACATGCAAACAATTTGTGTTTCAGCGTTGCCAAAGACCGCACATCCGGATCCTGCTTTTGTATTGTAGAGATGACCAGTGAATATTTGTGTGGAGGCACTGTGGTCAGCACCAAGATGAACAGTTTGTTGTCATGCATCACAGAAGGCCTAGTGTCACTCCACCTCCACCCCTACCGCAAAATCCGCAGGAACTGTGTGAGAATATTCAAACTGTATGGGATGGATTATCTCAGGACACCATTAGGAACCTCTACAACTCATTTACATTTACATTTAAGACATTTAGCAGACCTTTTTATCCAGAGCGACTTACAACCGTGCTTAGTGTTCCATTGGATAATATTCCAGCTAGTATAGGAAGGTTTAGAGCCTAAAACTCACCATGAGCTCAGACACTGCCCGAACAAGGGCCAGTGTTGATACCTAGAGAGATCATGCCCAGACGAATGGATTTTGGATTAACAAACATGGAGGCCTGACGCCATACTGAGAGACACTAGTTCTGTATGTGTGGCTCAATAAATATTACCCATATCAGTCTGAATTTATCATCATTCATTCTCCCTAGTAACCTGTATCTTACTTCCCAGTAGCACTGCAATCCAACACGCCTTTCTGGGTGCAACTCTTCTTTTAATTATGAGTGTATATAGTGTCACCAGGGCATGTTAGTGTTTCTAAAGAGAGTTGTGGTGTCTCATCTCCTGTCCTTGTCTTTTGCATTGTGTGTTACTTTGGAGGGCTGCATTTCATATTAGAAAATGGTTTAATAGACTGGTAGGGAGTTTTTGCAGGAAGAATTGCAGGAACTACTCAGAAATGATTGTGAACTCTTGAAAATGGGCCTTGTATATATGGTTCAGCAAATACCTGTAACCACCTAAATAACTAGGAAGCGCCACTGTGCCCAAACATTTATTGCACACTTCTGTTGCTTAGCCAGTATGAATTGTAGTCCATGTAGTTGGAGTATTTAGCCTAAAGTAATAAAAATTCTGATATGATGGGGTATAACAGGTTTAGGTCTTTACATGTGAAAGATTATTTAGATTTCAAAAAGGTGCTTTACACTTTCACCTCTCCTTAAAGAGAATGATCCACTGAAATGTTCTTAAAGGGCCTGTAGCATATTCATGACATGCTTTTCCTGGGGGTCCACTTATAACATCTGTGGGGCATTTAATGGAAAAACATGTCTCATAGGTCATAGGTAAATGTAAGTAACTACCAACAACTGAGATCATAAGAAAAGCTACCAGTTAACCAACTCTGTTCTCTGTGCCATGGCTATCATGATCAAAATCATGAGACGCCATCATGAGCGAAGAGTGGTTCCTCTTTACCTGCACTCCACTGGCCTGACCAAAAGCAGAGTGTGCTGGTGGCTGTAGGTGTAGAGTGTGGTGTGTTCTCTATGGGGGTTGGTTAATGTCTCGGTGGGTGCCCAGGGCGGGGCACTGGGCTCTGCTCCCAGAGCAGGTGTGACTAATGACAGATGGAGGAGAAGGAACACACAGTCCTTGAGCTGCTCCCGCTGCTCCCGCTGCACACACACGTGCCTTAGCTCCACAGGGAGGCCAGTGCGTCCCTCACCGTCCTTCAGCACACAGCCATGACCTTCGCTCACACACACATGGTCAAACAGCGATGTGCTTCTGCAAACCCACATCCCTACACAGATGTCTGAAAACACACAGGCTTAAAAAGAGCAAATAAACACCAAAAAATACTTTCGCTAAAATTTTTCGCTATCTCGCACACACCGAGCGGCACAGTTTGTTCTCTTCCACCCACACTCTCTCGCAGCAAGAGCACAGGCACCACACACACGCAAAGGCATGAAGACATGCAAGCCATCAAGTATGCCATTTCCATCACTTTCTCACTTTCATTCTCTCTCTCACTGAAGCACATACACTGCAGGCTTTTATATAACGCAGGCCATTTTAAGCCGTGACCAAACGCTTTTTTCAAAATGAAGCATCTTCTTCTCTGTTCTCTTTACTGACCTGTGCATCCTCCTAGCAGGATCTGCATCAGAACACAAAGAACACCCTTCAAGTCTGACAGCTGCAGCACAAATATAGCACAGTACTTTTCCTTCTGCACATTTAACTGAAAAAAACCTCAAAGAGTCCAACTGAAACTAGGGCACTGCTAACATGAAGGAACCTTTCAAGACTGTTAGCTATGGTGGACAAGACGATTCCTGCTAATAGTAACATGATAGAACCTTTTTTTAAATATTAGGACTGATCGATTCCAGACATTTTGGTGTAAAGCGATGGGAAACAGTTAATTCCACATAATAATCTTTATTCCAGACGCCAAGGCATTTAGAAGGACATCAGGAGGCAAAAAGGAACAGTGCAATATTAAAAATATTTAACTTTAGCATGGACGTTTGAAGAGCTAGCATCTACAGGGACTGGTAATGTTCTATTTGCTTCTCCCGTACCTGTCACTTTGTTTTCCACTTGGTCTAAAGTGAAATACAGCTGGACTGTCAATGCGTGTGTTGTGGAGGCAAGCATTTTTCAGATGGGCTGTCTAGACAGACGGTAGTGACTCTCCATGTGCACATTAGGCATGTTCAGGCAAACCATGAACATCACTGCCTGGAATCGAAATTCAATCCAAGGCTTGTCCAAAGGTAATCAATCTGTCAATAGAAACATGATGCTGTGTGAGAGAAACACTTCAGACAGAAGATTCTCGTTACAGCCTATACAAATTACTTACAACAAAAAAGTCATTTTATTTAACTTTTGAACACTACAGGGTATTGGGTTATCTAGCAATGTTTAAAAGAACAATATGTACAATTTTAGTTGAAAAAGTTTAAAAATCATTAATGGCATGTGAAGAAATTTGAGAGAAACTACTTGTTTTGATGCTATGTCAAAGATGCCTATGCATCGTGGTACAAAGAAATCTAATTGTGTTGTCATGCCAACTAGCTAGTCCTGGCCAATCCTATTTCTTAATACTCCCTTGTACCCTAAGAGATGATAGTGAGTCCTGAGTCCAACATGAGAGGATAAAGAAGTAACACTGCCGTCCAGATGTCGTATTCCAACTTCTCGTTAATTGTGTTGACTGTGCTACTCCCGGTTAGATCATTCAAGAACAGGCAGCAAACAAAAACAAAAGTGATGTAAATAACAGCAAAATAAGATATTGACGTTGCTCTTCACCGCTGGACATACTCTTAGCAAGTAAAGGGATGAAGTTTGATTGATAAGAACTAAAGGTGGAGGAGGCGGGACTGTTCATTTTCTGCTGAAAGGTTCGGTTTGGTGTATGAATTTGAAAGGTTGCACCATTTTTACCCCTAATGAAGTTAAATGCATGTTAAATGTATTAATACCTGTGATTTCTTTACTTAGCTGCTAACTACACATTGCTCTGGTATCAAAACAATAACACAACTTTTTCTTATTCTACTTTGCTATAAACAGTAATGAGCAACAATTCCGTAAATTGCTAAATGGATTTTTCAACCATGGTCTGGAAATACAATAGCTACGTGAAAGGTGGATGGTTAACACCAAGCCTTTCAAGGTTGTTTGCTAGCAGTTAACATGGAGGAACCATTATAGACTGTTTGCCCATAGATAACATGAAGGAACCTACTTAGACTCCTAGCTGGTGCTCTTAGCAAAATGAGACCACTCGGGCCTGTTAGTCTTAGCTTTGGTTGCAGCTAACTATGAAGAGATCTCTCACAGGAGAGGAGCGCATTCTGGCTGGCTGAACTACTGCATGAGTGCCCGCACAATTGGCACTACTGTGCTATACCGCAATGCTGCAAAGACTTCTGGGACACGGCTGTCTCGCTTGGTGGCACGGCGACTTTGTCACGATCAGACGGGCTAATTAGCCTTGAGAGCTCAGATTACCAGCACTGCACAGCGGAGGAGCAAAGACGAGAAAGAGAGAAATTAAAGAGAAAACATCTTTAATTAAAAACAGATAATGAAACACGCAGTAGCTGAGACAGGAGAGGACATCCTTGTGGATATAATCATCAGTAACAGGAGCAGGCAAAGGGAAAGATTGAGAGCGGACAACACGCACCCGCCAAAATCAATTGGTCCAGAATGGCTGTCAGTCTATGTGTGTGTGTGTGTGTGTGTGGAGGGAGTTTCCTCATCATCTCTCTTGACTGTGTTTGGTTCTTTGGCAAAGCCTAGGGCAAGAGGTGCAAAACAAGCCAGGTTAATTCAGGTATAACAGCAGGGCATACAAGCTACTTTTACTTGTGCATAACTGCAGGAACTCAAATGAAGGGAGCACATGATTGCAGGGAAACGTGTTGACACGTTTTGTGCTCACCACCAGTTATTTGAGAGCAAAATGTCTGTGGAGCAACACCATTATTCAAGCATCTGTGCATGTTTTAAGACTTGCCTCTGGCAAAATGTAGACCATAGAGAAAGCACACCACTGAATCTCTGCATTTTAGACAGAATGCTAATGGTGGTGTTTTTTAATGTGTCTTTTAATGAGCTGAAGGTAATACTCATGACAAAAATTCAATAATGGAAGATAATCTGAGACTCGATGATTGAATCTATGTTTTCATCTGTTGTGAAGGTACATATCTCCGCAATGGGCCATGGATTGTGTGATTTCAATTCAACCCAGAGAATATTTGTGTCTCTGCTGTCCCCTCTGGGCATGCTTAGTTCAGATTCAGACAACACGTCATCTACAGTATTGCAGTGTTGTTTCTTGTCCAGCTATTGATCACACAAGTACAGGCAGAGTGGAACCGCCATGCAACATGAGCCACAGTGAAAACTTTGTAATTCTATAGAAGTTACAGAGAAACTTGAAAGTCCACTTGAGTTACATTGTGTAAGCCAGGTCATTGTTGTGTCATCGTAATGCAATACGACCAGGTCCAGCTAGCCTGTCCTGACTGGTACCTAGTAACGTCAGCGTAAAATGTACATGGATCTGTTTCTATATGCTTGTTTGGTAGCATGTAGAAGTATGTAGAACTTACATTCAAACTCAGGGTTGTGACATCATAAAAGTATAGCTCATCATAATGGTGCAGCATGACCAGGTTCATGGAGCTTGTCCCCTGACACGCTTGCTTATGTAAGTAGCTTGCTTGTAATTCTGTAAAACTGACGGCATTTTAAGATGTGACATCATAAAACCAAAACTAATCATGGTGGAGCAAAAAGGTCAGCCGAGATGTTGATTTGAAAGCAGTGTCCTAAATAAATATAAAATGACCCGTGTCCACATGCTTGCTTGTTGAAACAGCTCCTAATTAGCATTCTCTCTAGTTCTACTGATTAGCTGCCCCAGTGCATGTACGCGAGAGCAGGCGTCAACTCCAAGGTCAGAAAGGCCTCTCATAAATTCATGGTGAAAAGCAGATGGACATGTGCTCACGCCCTCCCTTCAGAGGGACGGGTGGCCCGGCCTGTCCGTCTTGCGTGCAGATTGTGTGCGGATGAGCGGCCGGGGCTAATAGTGAAGGAGTGAGCCTTCGTCCGGCTTTTTTTCCACCGGCGTCTGTGCTGTCAGGGAAGCCCCAGTCCTCATTAAAATCAATTTCCCGAGCGCAGACAGCAGGAGGCTGTTGTCACGTAGGCTGAGTGCGGGCTGAACGTGGGTTGCCGCACCCCTGGGCTGCTGGGTAAGGGCATCTGGCCTCCTCCAGCTGCCGACACGCGACCAGCAAAACTCTTGCACTGAAATGTGCCAGTCCTCATACATTTACATGGCCCTCTGTCTCGCCTGCACAATCCTGCATACTAAAATGAGCAGACTTAAATGAACTCCTGCACAAGTTAGACCTACTTCTGTGCAGGTATGCTCCTGTTCAAAAGTTTGGAATCTATGTTTTTTAAGGTAAAGAACTGTTCTGGTGGAAGATCCTGTACAGTTCTATAGGTTATAAATAGGTAGGAAGGTAAGGAGCAGTCCAGAATGGTGAGCTGTAGATAATGACTGAAAGAGACCTGTACAGCGTTAAGAATGGTATATTTATATATTTATGAATGGTATAATTATATATATATAGTGGAGATCCTGTAGCTGTTCATAACTGGGAGTCCTATAGAACATACGGTCACATGCACAAGTTTGGGAGGCCACAGTCAAATGTTTTTTGTAGATATTGTAAAACTAAATGACACATCCTCTATAGAGAAAACATTTTTGCTTATTAAATACAAAATTACGGTTTTGCTAATTTGAATCTACAAAAAGTGGTCTGTGCAAAAAGCACATAGGCCACATGTAATCTCACGAGACAAAAAATTAGTCACTGTGCAGGTTTGAGGTGGCAGTAACCTCAGACTCCTGCAGATGGCTTTGCTTGAGGATGATGGGGCTATAAATCCCTGTGGTGTGTGAGTGACGGGATTCATAGATTGAGAAGAGGTGCTACATCACAGGGAATGTCTCGAATGTGTGGAAATTTTTTTCCCAAAGCCCCAAAAAGGTATTATTGATATAATACAGATATAATATGATTGGCTAAAAGGAGTAACTGCATTTGGGAGTGCCAAAGACCATAGTGTGAAGGAAGGAGCTGAATTTGCAGGTGTATGGAAGCGTACAGTGGTAATGGTCTGCCAGCTGTGGCTGGTATTGTTGTATTGATGTCACCTACGTCCAGAGACCTGTCCAGTCCATGCCAAATCAAATTACAGCTGTTATTAATGTTCGTAAAGGTATTACATGCTATTAGGTACGTTTCACTCACAGGTACCTCATGTTTTGTCTGGTAAGCTCATATTTAATGTTTATCTTTTCCCCCAAAAGTTCAACTCAGTAAATAAATAGAAATGTGCAAAAAAAGGTCATATATAAATGTGTTCTTTGTAGAGGATGTTTTAACTTACCGTCGCTAGGAAACCAGCCATACAACTCTAAGTGGTCTTGCTCTCTCTCCCCATATTGCTTAGCATGATGCCAGCCAAGGCAGGACTTTCCTAAATTATGTTCAGCTGTCCAATAATTTTGCATTAGCAGCAGGTAGCATTAAATAGTAGAGGGTACATTGTTATTAGCACCAATATATGAATGCCCCCACCACCTTTCTAACATGGACAATGTACACAGTTAACAGCAGAAGGAAAAAAGCTAATGATATAGCTGCAGAAATTGTGCACATTATATTCTGTAATTGAATAAAAATGTATTTAAATTCTTCCTAGCAGTATACTATGCACCCCTACACTGCCATTTTAATTTCATATGTTCTGCTTTGTGTTTTTCTGTATATATAATGAATATATTGTGATTACATTTCATTCATACTTTTTTATATGTATCTTATTTTATGTTTATTTACCATCTTGTTCTTATCATTATCTATATATAATTTATCTTTATATATTTTTCTATTATATTGTATTCCAGTTTATATTAAACATGATATCTTTCTTATTGTTTCATGTGAGCAGGAAGTTGTCAAAGCGCTGTAACCACTAGTTGTACCGCGTATAACTATGTATGTAACAAATAAACCTTGATTTAATTCGATTTGACTTTTGAACAATACTGTAAAATCAGCTGCGTGTCTCCGTGAAGACGTCCTGCTGAGACCAGTGAAGCTACTTTGCGAGACGAGAACGTACTCTGTTAATTCCCATGGTGAATTGTGAACTGTTTCATCTTTTCCAGCTTAACAAAATTGTGAAGATGGATTTAAGCCCTTGCATGACTGGAAAAAGCCAGAATTGATTCATAGTAAAAACAAAAAAGTCTGAACCAGAACGAAAGATGTTTGGTGTTTTGATTATTGAGGCCTGTCGTTAAAAGCTGTTTAGTGAGAATATTTTAATGAGGTTTGTTCTGTTATTCTGAGAAACATCTGCTACACTTTCCACACCCTACTGGCATGTACCTGTAGAAATACTGTAGAGGGAAAGTGTGTGGTCCTCCTCCCTGAGCAGAGTGAAGACGTTGCTTTAGATTGAAAGAATGCGTTATCCTCTCTGTTCGTGCACGCCACATTGACCACTCTGCATTATTATTCATGGATATTAAAGGGGTGAAATTGTCTGAGATTGTAATGACCTTGTTTTGAACCATTTTAATAACTTGTTCATTACTGTCAGACGATTGAATTAAGGCCTGAATGTTTGACGACACCCGCTGTGCTATACATGGCAGCATCAAATATATTGATAGTGATGACAAACTACATCCTCCATGTGTCCAGTAATGTGATGTCATGTACAATATCCAAGTTGGAAGTGAATGTGGCAGTCTCTTTGGCACAATTAGTCCACTATTTATATCCATTACCAGCCTATACAAATGACACCCAATATGAGTCATTAATGCGATGGAGAACTGAAACACAACCTCTGCTAAATTCACATTAGTGCTCACTGTATTATGAATGGAGGGTGGAAGTCATCAGAACTTATGATCAGCTCTGTCTAAATCCTGCGTTAATGGAGCCTTTTTTTGTTACATTCTGACCCATTGTCCCTTTCTGACCCCGCAATGTCCCACTGTCTCATTGAAAAACACAGACACAGACACAAATAAAAGAGAAGGGATAAAGCAAGGGAGCTAATTCGTTATCTTTTTCAATCTACCTCGTGTTAAAGGGAGCACAGTGTCTCGCATTGTGGGACTCTGAGGTTTTTTCTAGTCTCATTTCTAGACTCACACTCAGTTTGTTCCTTTTTCTCTCTCTTATAAAGGGGCGACCAAAGACATGGGCAAAATGCTGGGAGAAAAAGAGGAGAAGGATCCTGATGCTGAGAAAAAGGAAGAGGAAAGACAAGAGGCTCTCCGGCAGCAGGAAGAGGAGAGGAAGGCGAAATATGCAAAAATGGAGGCAGAGAGGGAATCAATCCGACAGGGCATCAGGGATAAGGTACTACGAACTGAAAGAACCCATCATCATGCCTTTATCTGAATGCATGGAAGGCCGTAGTTCATAGCTTTATTACCCTAAGAGGTACAATACAGCTCTACATCACCTGTGTTACTCTTCAGTGATTGTTATCAGTGATTAGTTATTGGGATTTTATTGCTGACGTTGTGAGTTAATGCTACATAAACATAAAGAGACAGTAAGCAAAACAATTAGCCCTGCAACTATTGATTATTTGGTTCATTATGGCTTCAGTTAATGAGAAAAGGTTAACATGCATGAAGTTGTCTGTTAACAACTCAATAAGTTACTAAATTACTTCAATGAAATAGGATTAAATATGAAATTTAAAAAAATATGGAGTCATGGAATTTCCCTTCTCGTAGTCCATACAGTCCATATATGGAAACAATGCTGCAGAAACAGCCTGTATTGTATGTAATGTTTTGTGATATCGCAGAAAGCAGCTCATTTTCATATATCCACCTATTCAGCCTACAGCAGCGTAGCTTCACCCACTGTTATTAAAGTCCTAATTAATGTTTCAGCTCTGAGCGCTTTTCTGGATGCAGCTTAATACTGAGCAGCCAATCGGAACAGAGCTCATTTATCCTAGATCAGCCTTAAAGGCACAGCAACTAAAACAACAGGGATGAATAGAGGTTGGGAAATGGTCATGTGGAATGAATTGTGGCCATGTTTGGTAACTGAAACCACTCAAATATTATGAACCTCATAAATCATAAAATTAAAAGAAGATATAGGACCTTTAAGGATCAATCATCCTTTGGCACAATGCCCTTTCATAATATCTTCTAAATCCCATAGTTTAATCAAGGTCGACATTATATTAATGCATGGCCCTCTAGCACGCAGTGTTGTTCAGTCTGAATGTGCAGATGCTATAAAGCAACAGTACACGAACGAAGCACTTGAATGAACGTGGCAGCACTGTTACTGTTATCTAGGTGAATAGATTCCACTAGAACTTCTGTTGCTGTTGAAATGATTTCTCCTCGAATAATAAAGCAGAAATAAAGTGCTTCATCTAATCAAACCTGCAATTAGACCGCACACAGAAACTGCCTAGTTATCAGCCATGACTGACACGCAGGGCCAAAACAGCATGTTCACTACATTGTCAGTGTATTTAAGTGTTTTTAACTCTACCTTTTCCAAAGGCTCTGTTTTCAGTGGCCTTAAACCTAGTTTTCATGTGGGAAGGAGGCAAAACGTAAAACAAAGAAACTACAAAAAAAACTATTAGTGAGGATGAATGGATATTTGTTTATTAGCACACTATTAACAAATGTGTTAACATTATCCGTGCTGTTTATACTAAAACCCAGGTAAAAAAAACAGGTAGATAGATTTTAAACTTCTGCCTACAGTTGTAGAGTATAGTTAAGCTTTAGTCATTTTCTACCATGAAGGTGTTTCTCTGTATCCGCTTGGTCGCACTTCACCAAAGCTCGTTTTCTCCACATTTTGCCTAAACTTTCTTTTTACTAAAGTCTTTTTACTAAGCTCTGGACTGAAGTTAGCTGTGTTTCCCCTTTTCCATTCAAGACACATAAATTGGAAGCACAAATATCATCGGCAGCTATTTCTTATTATTGATGTTACGGATATGGTCAGTCGCTTGTTGCAGCTCTAAATACAATAAGCAATATTCTTATATTGTGCCTGTAGTTACTTCTTAATCATTTACTCATACAAGGATTGTTCTATCAAACTGGTTCAAAAGGATCCCTTTCCTTTGAGTGACTTTATGCCTTAATGACACTCATTAAAATACATGAGTGAACTTTTCATTTTTTCTCTACCAGTGCAAATATAACACTATCAAAACACTACCAAATGTTTCAGTAGTGATTATTATAAGCAGAACTCAAAAATGCAGGCCAGTACAGGACTGGCAGACACAGCTCGGAAGAGCTGTACACAGATAAAATCATATTTTTGTGTGTGTTTCCATAAAACAAATGATTTACTTGCAGAAATGTTTTTAGGTAGAGACATGAAGATGCATGGCGGCATTTTTAATCAAATGAAAATATCCTATAAATGATGGTTTGGCATATATTTAACTTTTGGGTTTATTGATAGAACATAACATACAAAATAATATTGTACTGTGAATACTTTTGAGGAAGAGGCCCTATAATGCATGTGTACTGTTAATAATTTAAATAACTTTCCCAAAATAATAAAACCATAAATCTTAATATTTTCTGCATGATGGTATTTATCATTGCTTTATATATTAAGTTCTTATAAATAAATTAAAATGACCTATAAACACGTTAGGACTGCTAATGTGGGTAATGACTTAGCAGATTGGGAAGATTTCATGGCGTGGGGATAAAGCATGTTTTTCATGGTAAGCTACGTATCGGGTTGGAAGGGCCCCGGGGCTGCTTGTTTTGGTCGAGAGGAGAGAGAAAATGACAGCTAAGCCTTGCCAAGCATTTTGCCGTGGAGAGAGGGAGAGGCTGACTCTGCTTGACTTCCCCTTCTAAAACTGCCACACAGCCTTTTTTCAGGGTGACACCACCAGTGGAAAGGAAAAGTAAACACGGGGGCTTCGGCACACTCTCTGCTCTGCCAGGGATTTAAATTCACTCCGCTAAAGTTTACCTTCTCTAAATGAATTATTACAGCTTAGCTGACATTCCTGCATGAGGAATTCCATTAGTCGTGTTTGTCGGCTTAATGATGCATTTGTGCACATTTGTGACTGTCACCCCCAGTCATCAAATCCTTTATGCTGCACTCCTATTATAAAATGCAGGTACACTAACCTACAATGGATGTTGTCTTTATATTATTAACATTTGCTGGTCTTGTCCAAAATTGAAGTACTTCCTTTATTTTATGAAAACAACTATGGATCGTCTATGGAAACTAAGCTGCCACATCTAAGCTGTGGTCTCACAGCTATGACCACATTTACATATGACAAGTGAACCCACAGCACATAGACAATCCATCCATGTTAAAGTAATAAAGAGTGTTGCACTACGTCCAAACTTAATGGCTCTGTACATTTCTACATGGACCACGTTTTTTTTCCAACTAGGAATAATACAGGTCAGCCAATCAGAACAGAGGGCATTAGCATATATCAGCTTAAAAAGCCACAATACCAAAAAACAGCATGTTCTAAAGCAAAGAGACCAACCCTCCTCCTGGAGACATACTGTCCTGCAGACAGTTCCAACCTGCATCTTACATTCCCACCTAACACTAATGCATCCCTTTGGGACCTCATTAACCGACATTAATTAACTGAAACTGGTGTGGCTGATAATGGTTGGAACTGGACTTTGCAGGAAGGTGGATCTTCAGGATCATGGTTGGCGACCACTGTCTTGAAAGATATAGAGGTTGAGGTATGTTTGCAAATTGGTCATATGGAATTAAATTAAAACGTGCTGATGCCTCACAGCAAGAACGGCCTGGACATCCAGGGACATTTCTGTGTGGCGTTTGCAAGCTCTCCCTTTGTCCAAGTGGGTTTCTTCCAGGTGCTTTGGTTTTCTCTCACAGGCCAAAGACATGCAATCAGGTGAATCAGAGATGCTGAATTGCCCATAAGGTGTGAGTGAATGTGTGAATGTGTATGCCTGCCTTCCACCCACTGAGCACTGGGATAAGCTCCAGCACCCAGAAGGATAAAGAAGTTTAGAAGATGAAAGTGATGAGTGAGATGATTTAGAATGTGGACTTTAGCAGGAAAGAACTGAAATGCCAGACATATACAGAATGACCTCTTTAATGAGGCTTATAGTCGTCATGTGATGATGTATATTTCTGCAGTTAATGGAATGCATGCATGGTAGCACAAAATGATGAACTGTCTCAGAGTGAACCAACTTTGATTAGATCAGATAAACTGTTGTGCAGATATATATGTAGTATGCATAAAACTAAAGAAAAGCGGAGAGTCCACACCCCATGGGTCTAATATACCACAGGGATTCTGACTCCGGATCCGCATTGTGTTGAGGATGTGACTGAAATACTAGACATGTCACATGTGCCAAACAAATAGATTGGGCAAGCAATTTCAATTTCCTCCCTAGCTTAAGTCATATTAAAACAAGGACCCACCTCCACCCAATCTCACATTTAAAAACATTAAGGGGTTTCACAGAGCAAAGGATGGGTACAATGGCATTCATTCCCAGCAGATGAGTCAGGGAAGGCATGAAATCATTGGCAGGGTAGGTGGCAGCTGAGCCCTTGTGCACATCTGATGCCCTTTGTGGTGACCACAGGCTGAACTATCTCTATTTTAGTCCATGTATGCTCACAGACTCACATTTATATAAGGTTTAAAGGTCGCAGTAGAGTCATATATTTATTTTCCTCTCAGGTGTAGCGGAATCAGTCAGCGGCCCCCTGCTGGTCTCGGCACACATTCTCTCATGCTCACACCTCAGCATGTTGCTGTTGCTCTCCAGGAAAGTTACAGAACAGAAGCCATTATCTTTTAGTCCACACTGCCAGTCACTGAAGGATTACTTGTTGGACAGTCTGTGTTTTAACTCTGTGTTTTCCCTGTCACATGCAATACAAATCCATTGAACGAGCTGAAATGTGCTAAAACAAGGAGCAGTCTGGCAGATTTAAGGAGATCTATTATTAGATTTGGCATATAATATACAGAACTGTGTTTTCATTAGCATATAATTACCTGCAGCTACAAATAGTTGTGCTTTTATTGGCTTAGAATGAGCCCTTCACATCTACATATGGGCGGAACAGGGTGCGTCATGTAGTACCGCAAAGTTGCTACAATAGCTCAAAACAGACAAATCACACCCTGGCTGTTGGAAGCACCTTTCATGTGAGAAAGTGGTAGCTTGAAATTGTTGTTGCTGTAGGACGGAAGAATCTTTGGGGAATGATCTTACTGTAGTACACATTTATTGGAACCTTCACTGGTTATGAGTTATTATACTCAAATTAAAATGCTCAGATTTTCTGTGTCTACCTTAAATGGTGCAGTATTTGCAGTCAGGTGCTGGTATCCTGCTTCTTTGTCAGCCTCTTGTTCATATTTTTATGTTTCCACCTTAAAAGGTGCAGTAGTTACTATAATGCCAGAATGTAACTGCAGCACTATTAAAAGTGGAAGGATTAAAAGAGCAATTAGGATGATTTGAGAGCCTAAATCAGCTTATCGGTGGGTAAGAAGTGAAGTTGAGTCTGTACTAAATTAACATTAGAAACACAATAAAAACTATTTGAGGTTACTGCACTAAACTAATGATATGAACATGCTATGTAGGACACTTAATGTGTAGAACAAATAAAATAAAATGAATAGCTAGAACACCAGTGCACCAGCGTTGTGGGGAAGCTTTGAGAACCCAGATTTTGATTAATGGAGGATTGTACTTAATAGCCAAAAATAAATAAATAAATAAATAAATAAACACAAGAAAAAGCAAGAGGAGAAAATCCTCACCATCAGAGAAGCAAAAACAAGGAGACAGGACAGGCATTGAGACAACCTGGCCCACCGTAGTTTCTCAGGGAAGGGAGGAGTGTGGGTGAGCTGCAATACAAACCTCACTGCCTATAGAAATAGCATATTGAAACATATCAGGGCAGGTGTGCACACTTACTCGGGTTAGGGTACATAGCATAATATGCCCCCTTTAAATGACTTTCCTTTCATTTGTTTATCTACAAAAGCCAAAAAAGAGCGCAGAGCTATATAATAAGATGAGGAAAAATAAATTAGCTTCAGTTTTTCAGCCCCAGACTGGGACAGAAACAAAGAACAAGTGGACCATTTGTCATTTAAGCACTCGCCAAATGAAATGCCCTTCCCTGCCAATATTTGGCACAGCGTTTTAATCAGAACATTTAATTGTAAATGAACAAGTGCACGTGATCTAAATGAAGCTGAGAAAAAGCTCAGTGAATCAGGAAGCTAATTGTCAGGACAGTGGAGTAATCAGGCAGCTTTGCCAAGTGGCAGTGTGCCAAAGGCATGGGCATACAGTCAGCTGTGCCAGTTTAGAGGTAGACTGTTTCAGTCCTTTCTCCAAATTCAGACTAAGGCTGCATGATTAATCAGGTTTTTAATGACATGACGATATGAGTTGTCATAACGAACACATCGTTAAGGCCTCCGGTGACAGGACGGATCACATTGCGCTGCACAGACAGCACAAGGGTGACGTAATTAGACTGGCGGGGATGTGGCATTAGGAGAACTGGTATGCTGTCCTGAACTGTGCTCAGCTCTAATGCTAGTCTGTCTTTAACAACCAGCCTTTGTATGTACTATAATGATCATTCCTGGTGTAAAATGTGTGAAGCTGTAATGGCTAATGTCACAACAAACATGCCTTACCATATGGACCCTATTTATGTCTTATTTATTTTATAGTTATATAATATAAGCAAATCATTTATAACCACCCCAGATAGCAGAACTCCGCATTTTCATCTGGCTCACTGACCACATGAATTGACGTACCCTGGGCGCATCACTCCTGGTAGCAAGATATGGGCCACATTCTCACTGGATTAGGGCCATGTGTCAAGCAACAGTAGGCTACTCTATTGTACCTCTGCCAGAAGTGGACCAGATCATGTGAGCCATATGAGTCCTATGCATACATATATGCCACTTCTGACCAGATCTGTTTTGGGACCTTTGGCTTACAGTAGATTGGCAGTGCTGACAGTGGGTCAGCAGTACTATGGCTTTGCCAGATGTGGCCAACATCTGTATGCTATCTGGGACGTATCTCAGCCAGTAAATACTCTATATTGCTGCTGTCTGATCTTTTTTATTATGTGATATAATTTGAAAATGCCTGTTGCATTTTACACAGTGTGTAAATTTCATGATGAAAGGACCAAAGAAGTGGCCTCAGACTTGCTTGGTTCCATTGACTTACATTAGAAGTTCTCTTGTAAAGCTGTCAGTTTTGAAATTTGAGGTTAAATAGTGATAGCAGTGATATACAACTGAATGCACAGTGTGCACCGTAAAAGAATACATACTAACTAAATGGCCCTCTAAATGATAGCGTTTCAATTCTTCACCAGCACATGCATTTTTATTTAGTAAATTTTTATTATCTTTGTATCATCACTGTCCAATGTACAGGGGTTGGACAATGAAACTGAAACACCTGTCATTTTAGTGTGGGAGGTTTCATGGCTAAATTGGACCAGCCTGGTGGCCAATCTTCATTAATTGCACATTGCACCAGTAAGAGCAGAGTGTGAAGGTTCAGTTAGCAGGTAAGAGCACAGTTTATGCTCAAAATACTGTGCAAATCACACAACAACATTATGGGTGACATACCAGAGTTCAAAACAGAGGACAAACTGATGGTGCACGTCTTGCTGGCCGCATCTCGTGACGCAAAGACAAGCAAGTCTTTGTGATGTAATCAAGAGCCACGGTATCCAGGCCGTAATGTCAGCATACCTCCAAGAAGGAATGAACCTCCACCAGCATCACGTAGTGACCTGGCCACTATCCCTGCAGGGAAGAAATGGCTTAAACTCCCTCTGACCACTGTGCCAGGCACGCAGTATATATGGTCATTCCCAAGACGAACTGACGCTGTATTGGCCACAAAAGGAGGCCCTACACATCAATACTAATAAAAAAATTAAAAAAAAAAAATGATTGTGGTCCTACTTTATACCAAGGTTGTTTCAGTTTCAGTTTCATTGTCCAACCCCTGTATCATAAACATGTACCTTCATTTTTGTCGATTTTCACTTTTATGCATCATTTCAGCACAGCATTCCAAAAGGAATAGACTGACCGAAATGGAACAAAAAACAATCTAAAACCTTTACACAGTACTGCAGAAAAAAATAATTGATTACACCAAGCCGACTGTTCTATATCAGCTTTACAGTGCACAAGAAACATGCTGTGATTGTAATATTAGCTATTATTACTATTTCTAAGTTTGTATTTTGCGCTTTACATGTTAGTGATTGGCTATTGCAATATCCAGCAGTTTGAAATATTGAATATTGCATTTTACGTCCATATCATGCAGCAATAATCCAGAGTAAGATTGTGACCCGATACTTCCGCTCCTTGTGCGTTCATTTGAAGAGATAATCAGGAGAATGTCAGTGAACGCTCTTCCTTTATGACTCAGCCTCTTCATGCAAATAAATTTTTGCTTTTTCATTTCCGTCTTTGTTCCCCCACCTCTCCTCATATTCATACTCTAACCTTATTAAACCACTAGGCTCACTGAAATCCTCTCCGTGCAGTGGAGTTGGTTTATTAGACTTGACTGTCATCACTAAGCTCTGAGGAATCCTTGACAGGTCTCACACATCTGTTCTGAAAACACACACAGCAGCTCCCAGCCCAACCCAGCCCAGCATTTATTCAGCTCTAACACGTCTGGACAATTTTCCGGACACAGACTGGGCTGGGAGTCCCCACTGACAGAGCAATTTATTGCTGAAATAAATTATGCGGTTAAAGGGAATTCTCCACTGAAATCTGCTTATTTATTTTTTTAGTTGTAGTCTGTTTTTGAGGCGTATTTGATCTGCACAAGCAAAACCATTCTGTAAATACATCATATCTGTAAATACTTCAGGGCTTAAAACCTTCAATAAAAAACTAACAGAAGTTCACCAAACCAACCAAATTAAATATCTGACATCATTCGGCTGGAAATCCGCATGACAAATAGCACGGCAGCCCCAACATAAAGTTGAGGAGATCTGCTCGATTCTCTGTGCCAGAATAACAGGAATGAGGGAGCAACTGCATTGATCCACAAGCCGATGATAATAGCTGTAATGTTTTTGGTGAACTGTACAAAAACACATGTACAAAATAGCACAGTGGGATTACATTTCTGTCCAAAGAACAACGAGTCTCCATTTTTCCGTTTTGTTGATTTTATGCATCATTTGAGCACAGCAGTTGCCGTTTACACTGTGTAAAAATTCATGATGAATGGATCAACAGAAATGGCCCAAAACTGCTTGGAAAAAGTCTGGTTCCATTGACTTACATTAAAACTAAGTTCAGTTTTTGCCCTCTCCATTTAGGAGAAACTTGATTTTCTTTGGACAGCAATATTCAAATCATTAATTAACCTCTAGTGACATGATTTAAAATTGGTCTGCATTATTTCAACTGCTACTTTTTTGTTGGGTCCCAGAAAAAGCTAGATTCTCATCTGGAACTACTGAGGCTGATTACAAAGGTCATATCACACAATAAAATAATTAAAACCTTTTAAACATAATCAAATATAATTTTTTAGAGGTACCATTTGCATATTCTGAGATATCAGCTGGGGCAAAGCTCCACATTGTGCTGTTGATTACCAGTGAGGTACGATTTTTAATGTATTAGCCATTTGTTAAACACACATAGGAAAAATGGCATTGACAAATATAGCAAGGTTCTTTTGTCCAGGCCACTTTTAAACCACTGAGGAATCATGTTTGTTTCTCCAAGAACCTTCTACTAACATATTATTTTATAGCTGCCATAAAATGCAACTGCCTATAGCGCTCCCACAGTCTTTCCCCCTTCAATAACAGTGATGGAATACTTTTGTGTAATGGAAAGATGTGTGGTTTGCAAAACACAGAAGTGAGCTGGCCTTTCATCTTCTTAGATAAACAAGCGACTCATCTGCATTTAGAGAGGTGTGAATGGTTTACATCGTAGAGAGTTCTCAACACTCTTCTTCCACTCCTCTTTGCTCACTAGCAGCTCAACACCGAGCCACAACATTTCACACAGAGAGCCAACAGTGTCTAATTTACTTCTATTATTGTCATTATACTAATACAGGGTGTACAGTATAACAAAACACTATCTGGCTACTCCAGTGTAATAGTGATAATAGTGATAATAGTGCAAAGACAGAGACACAACACAATACGTGTGCAGGCAGTAAAACAGATGTGCGAGATGTGCAAGAGCAACAACTGTGCGCTAGAATGATAGTAGGACTGAAGTGTGAACAGCAGTTAACATATGCAGTAGAGTGAGGTACAGTATGTGGAGATAGCCAGGTGTGCAGGTACACTGTATATGTACATGATGAAAGATAGATAGATAGATAGATAGATAGATAGATAGATAGATAGATAGATAGATAGATAGATAGATAGATAGATAGATAGATAGATAGATAGTTGTGTGGTATTGTGTGTTGCAGTGTGTATTTAACAGAACGAAGTGCTAATGTGTGTTGTTGTGTGTTGTAGTATGGTATAAAGAAGAAGGAGGAGAAAGAGGCAGAGGCTCAAGCAGCCATGGAACAAGCGTCTGAGGGCAGTCTTACCCGCCCCAAAAAGGCTGTGCCCGCCGGCTGCGGCGATGAAGAGGAGGAAGAGGAAAGCATCGTGGACACGGTCATGAAGTTCCTCCCAGGTCCACTCGTAGACATGTTCAATAAAAAGTAACAGCCTCATGGAAATGTTATTAAACCTGTCATAAACGTCATTATGTCCACCAAACCCCTCCCCCACACTCGCTCGTTCCAAATGCTCTGGACTCAGTCAGCGTGCCGTGACGTTTGTCTTTAACTTTGAGTCTTTAACTCGGAGACATTTTAGATGGAAAGGCGACTTGAACTGTGCACTGAGCATCTGTAACAGATGCATACATACCAGATGCTGTTTCTCACATTAAAGACAAATTCAATGCCAGGTTCCCTCTGAGTCCAGGCCATGGAATGACGACAGTAATTACCCAAGCTCCACCTGTTTTTGTTTGTAAATAGAATACTAAAAAAGACTATATATAAAAAACAGAATCTATATATATACACACACAATGACTAAGAGAAAAAGCCATAATTTTAAATTTGGAGAAAATCCTCCAAACCATGTCGTATTTTTGATTGAAGTTTGCTGTTCTGTTATTGATATTATTGAAGTTCATGTGGTAGAAATGTATATAATGGTTTACATATACATAAGTTCCATCCTGTGGACCGGTACGGCACCATAATCCCACAATTGGCTGCGTTTACTTGTCTTAAACTATTTGAATTGGAAATTCTGTGTCATGGAAGTGAGTGGAAAAACATCAATTTTTTTTTTTAAGCATGAAAAGGAAATTTTGTGAATGCACTGTATGTCATTTGGTTTGACATTTTAGATGAAATACATGAATATTTAAGGCAATAACTTTGTTGTTTTTTATTTTATTTTATTTGATTGACTCATACTTCCCGCAGTGTATACGTAACGACATGTTTTCAGAGCTCTTCCGTCAGAAGCTACGTCCCTCCTTGTGCTAACCATCTCACTCTGGAAAACAAGGTTCATTGATTGATTACGGATTTAGGCTTGTTAGATAGTAATGACGGGAGGAACCATAGAGCTAGGCGCTGTGTTTGAAATAGCTTAGCTACTGGGTGATATTGAGCGCATACTACTACAATTGGATCAATAGGGCTATATATATATAAGTATATAATCTTCATCTTCATCGCTGTACAGTAAATATTGTAATTCAATGTTTACATGTTTATGTTTCGAACCACAACTCACGTTGTGCGTACACGTTAAGTGAACAGACAGTGACAACAGTGCAATATTTGCTTTTGAATGAAGATGTCCTGTGTCAGTTGGTTAATTACGGGAACGCTATCCCAAATCAGCAATAACAGACAATCTTCATTGTTATGTATTCAAGCTTAATTAACGAATTAGAGAATGTTAGTGTGTCGTCTTCCTAGTGCCAGTCAAGCTAAAGACTTGAGATAAGCCTCATGAAAATGCATCTCGGAGAGGGAAGCAGGGAGTGGAGAACTCGTTTTATTTGTGGGTGTGAATTTCAGCGTAGGCTGTTGGGCCCCTCGAGGGGAGGTGGTTTTGGGTCTCTGAGCCGCGGACTCTCGTGTTGCTTCACAAGCGGTGTTGCGGGCCTGTGCTTTGTTTCTTCGTTTGTTTAATTCGTTCTAAGTGTTGTTGTTGTTGCTGTCGTTGCTGGTGTTGTTGTCCTAAGTGTCGTCGTGATAGTCCGTATTCGTGATGATTGCTCAGCCAAGAAGGACAACAATGGGTCCAAATCCCTCAAATCTGAGGTGATAAGTTGATTGTGAAGCCTGCTTTTTCTTACTGTCAATAATCTCTTAGTGGCTTTATATAAAGCTTGGCGTCATGCTCACATACAGTAATGCTAACGTTCACAGTACTGTAGATAATCACGTTTAACACTGCAGTAGGTCACGAGTCAGTACTAGCTTGTCTAGATTCAGGTGAATCATCAGTCAGACATCACTAAGCAAGCTGTGCGTTTTCGAGAGTAACATAGTTAGCTATCGGCTGCCAATGGAGTGCTTTAAACATTCCGAAATATTCCAGACATTCCATCTGGCCCTTGCTGGTTTCCCAGAATTCTTTGATTAATGTTCAGCTGCAGAAGCCTTTGTGCATTTAAATGAAGAATTAAGTCCAGTGTCTCTGGAAACTATTGTAATGAGCCGCGACTTCGCCATTACAGCTCAGCCTGAGCCGAACGACGTGGTGTAGTAGCACACAGAGTAATCTCTGCAGCTGCCATGTGTGACCTGCCTTGTCTGACCTGCCGTGTGTCCCTTAGCGACGAGTTAAAAGGTAACATCACTGTGTTCCCCAGCTCGCAGCTCAATCGTGTGGTGACGGCGTCCATCTAGAAACGAACCACCTAGTCTGTCGGTAAGCTGCTTAATTGGTGAGAATAGCTACTTAGTTTAGCTGTCAATCATTCTCCAGCTGTACTTCAAGATATTACTGCCACTACTCTCATTAGGCCAGTGTTGGGGAATAGCAGTTTTGGCTAGGTGCAGTTCTGTGTGCTGGATATAAAAACACAGATATAAAATCTGTAAGTGTAATTGATCATGCTAAAGACAAGCCTGCTATCATTACTCAACTGTTCTGGTGTGAGGTCGTGTCCGGAGCACAACTACTGTCATTTTTCCTCAATGTCTGTATAAACTGCCTTCAGCTTCAGTCTTTGTTGCTGATTAGATATATTGTGGCCTGAGTGATAGTGACTAATATACTTTAGTAAGACTGCCCAGAATTTCCATCCATGGCATCATGACATCACCTCATCTACTATGTTTTCTTAAAACCAAAGAGTGGTCTTCATTCAGATGGAATGTTGGGCGTGCATTGGTTCTTTTATTCATGTTTTTCTTTTTGTTTTATTTCTGGTGTGATATCAGCCTTTTCAGTTCTGGTACCACTTAATGTCTAAGTTCATTCAGAGTCTTTGATTTTGTAGGGGTTGGGGAGATGGGGGTTGCCATTTTCATGTCTAAACCCTGTTTGGTATGTGTAGTTTTCTATCCAGAATGTATGGAAGTCTATTCCAGCCAGGTAGAGGTCAAAAAATCGCCAAGGATTTTTAGTTATTATCTTGAAATAATGACTTAGTATCCCAAGATATTGTCTTAATACTTTCAAATATGTTCTCAAATCTAATCATTTTGATAATTTGGTTGATAGTTTTGAGAAGTCATTTGTGACCAATGTTCGGAGAAAATAAGTCTTGATTTTGAGATATTAGGTCAATTTAAGATACTGATTCAATATTTTGACATACCGCTGCCAGAAACGGAGAAGAATGGGATTTGTCCTCCTCTACCTGGTGGCAATGGGCTTCCATGAGAATGTGACCAAATGAGCAAATTCTTCTCTAAAGTCCACTGAGCTTAACTCATGAATACATTCAAGTGGTCAAATACACACAGCTTCTGTGGATAACCTGTGATCTGAATGGCTTTGTGTCACCTTCCAGACTTTCCATACTTTTGTCAAATGTATGATTACAATCCTCCCCCGTCAAGGTGGCCATTCGATGTTTCACTCCGATGCTCATACATAGCACTGGAAAATATACTGCCTGAGAGAACACTGCAGACTAATCCATTCTTGTGAGCTGAATGTACGTGTGTGCTGTTCCTCTTCGTGTCCTCTCTGTGCTGATACAGATAATCGACTCTTTCTGTGGTTTTTATGTCTGTAACTTTTTCCTGTTCCTGTCTTTTTCCAGTGGTCGTATTTTTGGAAAATATGTTCCTTCTTTTTGGTGCAATTTTTTATGAACTTTTTGCGTTTGTTTGTTTGTTTGTTTGTTAGGTTTTTTTTGTAACTGTGATAGAAAAAAAGACTTCTCACTTCTTCTCCCTCTCTCTCTTCTCTCCCTTTCTATCTCTTTGTTGACAAAATTGTATGCATGCATATGGTGTGTGCAGTAGGCAAGGTTGTAAAAGATACTTCTGTGTGTCTTCGGTGTTTCCCCGATCGCTCCACCTGTTAGCCCCCACTGCATGGCCATTTTAGAATGATTTTAGAACTGTAACATTCCTGCCAAAATGGAATCACCGCACACTGAGAATAAAGTGATTTCATATAATCCTTCATGGTCCTGTGTTTCTGCTCTGCGGCCGGGGCTGCCGGGTATTGTAAAGTCTTCTTGAAAGCTTCCTTAAGTATCTGGTGGTCCCTCTGCGGCATGCACTCTGCAGCGCAGCAGCCCCTCGCTCTACCAGCATGGAAATCAGATGCAAAGTGGCTTGCATGCTCAGATCTTAGCGAGAAAACACCGCTGCATGTGAAAACAGACCCTGATCCAGAAATGCAATGTTGTTTATTTTGACTTTTTTCTTCTTCCCTCCAGCTGGATAAACAACATTTCCTTTTTTCCCGTTCAGTCTGGTCGTTCTACCTTTTCACCTTTGTTGCAACAAATCTGACATCAATTCAATAAACGTGCAAAGGGCTGTGAACAGAATGTACCGTGTTGTTCAAGTGATGATTGGATCATCTTACCCTAAAAAACAGACTAAACTGGTAATAATGTTGAGAAGACAGTGTCAGGAGGGGCTTCAAAGAAATGCAAATGACTCTCTTCTCCTAACAAAGTCTGTTTGTCATAGTCTCGGCTCAGCTACGGCAACCTTGTACATCAAAGGAGCCTTTTTAATCGAATGATGGATGAAGTGTCTTTCCAGGATCATGGCCATATATGATTTGAGGATAACCAAGACGGACTTTTGACATGCAACCTTGAATTCATCTATTCTGCTTTTTTACAACAGTGGGCTTCACACTGTGTCCTACAAGCATGGTCTAAATCATGTTGAAGCCACACTTTGTAATGTTGTTGTTGTTGTTTAAACTGAAAGAAGTAGGTAGATAGATAGATAGATAGATAGATAGATAGATAGATAGATAGATAGATAGATAGATAGATAGATAGATAGATAGATAGATAGATAGATACTTTATTGATCCCAGAGGGGAATTCAAGGCTGCTTTATAGTAGTAGCATTACTGAGTCAGCAGAAAGATGAAATATGGCCTGTGTGTGTGTGGCTGCTGTGGGTCACCTTGTGAAGCCTGAAGCAGTCATTTAAAAGTCAGGGGCATCGTGTCAGGTTTCACAGGAGTCTTTTGGATCATGTTATATGTTTCCTTCATGTGTTAAAATCACATGCACAGTCTCAAAAGAAGGTCCAGCTCGATGTTTAGATCTCAAATGCAAAATTCATGTTATACAGGCAAAGATCTCCAAAGCACAAATCCCAAACTTGCAGCTTTTATGCAACTTTAAGTTCCAGGGAAAGAGTTTACTATGATTTTTCCTTTGTTTGGCAACCTGCCAAAACACACACACACACACACACACACACACACACAGAGCAAAAACTTCATTTGAACCATGCACAATTTCATGGCTTTCGTGCTCCAATTAGCTTTACCCTTTCAACATTCAACATATTCGTTTTTATCTAAAGGTGAAGAAGTTTACCAGCTTATGTAATGACTGAACTGAGCTGAAAGGTTACCTGGATCTAAACACACCTGTAAGAGGGGGACTGTTCATAAGACTACATGACACCAACATAAGCCTGCCTAAATGTTTATAGAGGTGTATTCTAATAGGAGTTCTGGTCATAAAAGCTACTTTAGCTAACTTTGATAAAAATTGAAAATGAATGATGTCTAATGACATAAGCTTTTATAAACAGTTCTGTAGTGTTATGTCTGTTGTCATGACAAGCTAAGGCATATATCATGCAGCCTTGAAAACAGTATCCCACAATAAGGTGTTGCCTAGCTATATTTCACTTTAAACTTTTAATCTACTGGACTGTTAATAAATGCCCACAACACCTAATCTAAATACCATAATTTCAGTTGTGCTTTAATATTCATCAAAGCTAGACCTCTTATATTTATCCACATTAGGCGAAGATTACTTTCAGTCTCTAGAAAACATAGCAGAGGTCATTGCCTATTCTCAATGACATTCTGAATATAAAAGCGCCTGTAACATTTCATACCTTTTAAATAAAAGATGAGCTGTTATCGGTTATGGGGACATAGCACTCCTATTTCCATAAAATCCATATGTCATCCCTGTCCAAAGAAAAACAGGTATCTCTCAAATGGCAACTTTACAGTAGAGGCCAAAAACCTAATTTAATCTGAATGGAAATCAATGGAACCAGACGTCAATCCAAGCAGGTTTGGGACTTTTTTGTTGGTCCATTCCTAATGAAATTTCCACACAGTGTAAACAGCAGCTCATGTGATCAAATGAGACATAAAAGCAAAATTCAACATAAATGGAGATTTTTCTTTGGACAGCGACGATATGGAAACTAAGATGCCATTTTTACCTAATCATGGTTGTGTGGTCACATACTACTTAGTCTACACAATGAAAGGGTTGAGACACAAAACAGGGCGACCAATCATAGTGAAATCACTTACTGTCTAAAATTACTGGAATCAAAAATTATACACATTTTGTGGGGTAATTTTGCGCTCAAATCTCAGACAAACACGAGAGAAATCAAACTTCTAATTAAAGTAAATTTAGTCTGGGTAAACAAAAGCTGTTCTTAAAAATACTCCTTAGATTCAACTAATTAACCACCAAGGCATTTCTCTAGCTTTGTTTTCAAACCCATTTATAGAAATGACTTTAGATATATTTATCTACACGCTGTTACTGTGTCTGGAGGACAGCAGCAAAAGTAAAGCAGTTGGAAAACAGTCAGGTGGAAACGAGCTACTGTTCTGTTCTTGCTGTATAAAAGCTCACAGATGTTACGAGTGGACTTCAGAGGTGAAAATAAAATACAAGACGGATGTAGAACATGAGCCCCTAAATAAAACATCACATGCAGCCTACAGATTGCAATTGATATTGTTTGTGGCATGTATGTTCATGTTACACTGATTTCTGAACGCGCACACAGTGTAAGGTGCTACGTAATATAGACAGAGACAGCAGAAAGGTTGTTTTGAGGCAAGAAAACATTGCCTCTGCTTCGCTGGTGCAGGCGACTGCCCTCGGTCTCAAAGCTCTAATGAAAGTAAATAGCTGCGGAAAACTGCGGGCTGCTTGGTTGCACATGAAAAGCCATGCTATGATGAAATCACGCGGGTGGACCTATGTTAACGGGAAAGCCTGTGTGTGAGCGCCGTGGTCACAAAGCACCAGTGCTCTCCATAACACAATTCACACTGCATAATGGTGGGTATCCCTTTACTAGCACGTCTGGCGTCTCGGTACTCAGTATTCTTCTATTCACAGCAACTTTAGATTGCAGGCTAGCAGCAGCCGGGAAGAAAAACAAAATCAATGCCATTAGCATTCGGACTCAGGGGTGGCCCTTTCATACTCAACTGCCTCCTCTGACTCTCCAAACGCCATTCTGCCGGCGGGAGAGGCTGGCTTTCTATTGGCGTCCTGCAGACACGCAAAGTCAATGTCAATTAAGTGTTCTCTATGGAGCTCAGCCATCGAACTGCTGAGAAGCCTTAAACCTTCTTCTGCAATGGCTTGATTAAGCAGGATTCAGCCGTGCATCCACACACTGATCATCACTGCTTGGGAGGGAGTTCTCTTCTGGCTGCCTTTTGTTACCTTAACCTGACATTGCTGCCCAGCAGGAAAGAAATAAGACAATAGGTTGTGTGAACAGATCATTACAGTGCATGTTCATGCACACTGGAGGGCAGGATCAATATGTGGATGCATCTATGCAATAATGGCTTTCGAAAGGGAAATAGCAGTTGCAGCAGCACATAGACATGCTCTAAAATGAGGAAAATAGTCAAACCATGCTAGAAGATACACATATTGAGCATTCAAGTACAATACACTTTAGAAACACAGTTGCTGAAAACTACAAGATGGTGTAGCATAGTGGGTAACATAGCGGGGCCATTCCATGTATCAGACTGAGGCTGACTCCCTGCCTGTGCCAGCACATGGTGCTATAGTTATGAGGGTGCTTGGGCACGATCACCAGCCTTGGTAACATGAGATGTTGTTCTGGATAAATGTCTGATGAACACCCTAAATGTAAAAGTGAACAGCCTGATCCTTCCACGGTCCCACACTGTTGAAGCAATTGGCATGACTTCAGAATTTTTAAAGCTGTGCAACAAGTGTCTTCAAAAATGGTGACCAGGTTGAACACCACAGGTGAGTAGAGTGTAATGTGGTATTGCCAACACATCCTGGACCCCCTTTTCCTAGCCTTTAAGGAAATGGAGATATAAACCCCAGAATATCACAAATGTGCATCTGACCTAGGTGCATACTAGGCAGACATACCCCAGCAATAAATGACTTTTTATTGATGTATCTGAGAAACCGGAATCTGGATCTGGCCTTTGAAGCACTGTAGATCGGCAGAGAAATGTGAGAACAAAGCCACTGGATCGTACGCCTCCAGAGAGATCACAGATAAGGACCACAGGCTCTTCACCTGTCGCTTTCTCTGAGGCGTCCATGTTGTTGGTGTTATAATCACCTCGCAAGCAGCAGAGCTGACAAGTCATCTAGTGGATTTGTTTTTTTTAACCCCTATAGAACAGTGGTTCTAACCTGTGGGCCAAGGCTATACAGCTGGGAGGGCGGAGTGGTCACTTACTTTAATGTAGAAACCAAACTTAAACTCAAATATGATATATATTATAGATGTGATCATTATGTGATCACTGAGCTTGATCTAGTGATTGGTCTGGCAGAATATATCTAGTATTTTCACATACGAAAGTGTTGCTAAATGTAATGAGCTAAAGCATTTTATGAAGTATTACGAAGCATTTGGATCAACATACCAATTTTGTTTGTGTCAGAAAAAATAGACATCAAATGGATAAAAGAAAAAGTGAATTGAAAAGTATATATTTTCAACACAAACTGGATGGTATAAATACAGGGGTTGGACAATGAAACTGAAACACCTGTCAATTTAGTGTGGGAGGTCTCATGGCTAAATTGGACCAGCTGGTGGCCAATCTTCATTAATTGCACATTGCACCAGTAAGAGCAGAGTGTGAAGGTTCAGTTAGCAGGTAAGAGCACAGTTCTGCTCAAAATACTGCAATGCACACAGCATTATGGGTGACATACCAGAGTTTAAAAGAGGACAAACTGTTGGTGCACGTCTTGCTGGCGCATCTGTGACCAAGACAGCAAGTCTTTGTGATGTATCAAGAGCCACGGTATCCAGGGTAATGTCAGCATACCACCAGGAAGGACGAACCACATCCAACAGGATTAACTGTGGACGCAAGAGGAAGCTGTCTGAAAGGGATGTTCGGGTGCTAACCCGGATTGTATCCAAAAAACATAAAACCACGGCTGCCCAAATGACGCTGTATTGGCCGCAGAAGGAGGCCCTACACCATACTAATAAATGATTGTGGTCTGAAACCAGGTGTTTCAGTTTCATTGTCCAACCCCTGTAAATAGTCTTGGATTTAAATATCTTTTCTGGTAGTCCATTCACATGTCCGTACAGTAACACTGACATTGTCTTCCAGTATTGTGGAAGACAAACTAATCTACTTTTGATGAAAACAGAAGTTATGAGATTACATCTCGTAGTGGACCAAAGTGTGGCAAACCTGATCTGGGTGTTTCTGGATGCACAGAAAAGCAACGTAAATATCATCTTTTCTTTTTCAGTATCTGCATGTTCCTACTGTACAGATTTTATCTAATGTATGTGGAATTAGACTATTAATGTATTTATTATAAATTCAAGTCACCTAATACACTTTGAACCATTTATAACTGAAAGCAGTGAAAATGTCTTTACTGGAATGTCTGAGACTATTGTGCTAAAAATCTCACAACACTGTAAAGCCAAAATCAAATTTGAAAAATTTCATATTTGTATTACAGACTCTAAAACTAACTATTCATAATTTCTGTGGTTGTAAAAATATGGACAATTAAATTGCCTGTATTTGCAGAAACAACCAATTTCAAATTAAAATATATACAAAAACAAATATCAGTCAATGAATAAATCAATCAATCTATACATCCTCAAATAATGCTCACTGCAAGCCTGTGTTTATATAAGCTGGAGACCTAGAAGCATTCTATATTGGTTCTCCTCAGAGGATGTGCAAATCTGAAAGTCAAACACACACACACACACACCAAACTCTGCTTTGCATTCAATCAATTCCAGGAAGGAGATGTGTAAATGAGATCATGGGAAGCTGCATATAGGAGAGCGGGGGTGGATGGGGCAAGTTCTATCCGAGATCCATCAAAAAGAAGCGTTGAGCGTCAGTGGAAACAGAGAGGGGGATTTGGCCCTGAGATCAAGAATCATCCTCTCAGTGTGATGGATATCACATGGCCTGGGGACACCATGACTGACAACTGTGCTGACACGCGAGGGGAAGAGTGCATTGGCTACAGTTGAAACGGTAATGGGAGCAGTTAATGAAGGGGATAACACAGTGGCCTGCTACTATTAGGGACAGGTGAAGGGGGTTGGCACATTCCACACACACACACACACGAGCACCGTCTCCTTCTGATGGGCACTGACATATATCAGTGAAATTATGGGCCATTTAATTTCAAAGGCCACCCCTGGAGGACTTCTCCATTTCAGCAAGTTAAAAAGAGCGAGACTGAAGCCTGGGAAGATTGAAAAAGTCCCATTTGAGAGATCTTCTGACCTCAATTAGCAAGCCTGAATCCTCTGTGACTCGACTGATACTAGCCACTGGTATAAGATACTTCGGCAGCCACAATGGCGCTATATGTCAGTGTGATATGACTAAAATGCCTTCTCAGAGTGAAGATAAACAAAAGCTTACCAGACATAACATTGTGCAACGTACCTAATAGCATGTAATACCTCCACAACCACACATAACAGCTGCTTCTGGATGTAGGCGATATCACAAACTAATCAAGTTGGGCCAGATTTGGTGGATACCTTTTCTGGTACAATTCTGAGAAGAAATTCCTGTAGACTGGGATTTAAGCCACTGCTGGTAGACCCGTATGACCATACACCTGCAGATTAAGCTACTTCCTTCACACTATGAGTTTTGGCAATGCAGTCACTCCTTTCTGCCACTCATCAACTTTGTGACCAATTTTCCACACATTGAACAAGATTCACTGCACCACCTCTTCTCAATCTATGAATCCCGTCACACAAGGTGAAAAAAGTTTTGTCTAGTGAGCTCATATTAATATTAAAATTAACCCATAAGAGCCCACAGTGAGGTACGTGTCACAAGCCTTTTAAAAGTCTGTAAAGTTCTTTATACAGCTTTATCCTTCACCTGGAAACATGGAGTCCCTGAGTGACCTACAGTGGAGGAAATAAGTATTTGATCCCCCACTGATTTTGAAAGTTTGTACTCTGACAAATGCTTAAACAGTCTATGATTTTTATGGTAGTTCAAGTGGTTTTATTTGTCATTTCAACTAAATAAAGTGGTGTACAGTACACAGTGAAACAAAATAACGTTCCTCCAGGACCAAGGTGCTACACAGAACAATAGACTACTCAGTACAATACAACATAAAGTGCACGTGTGCAAGACAATATACTATAAATACACAACCATTTACAAGACAAACAATAAATACAGGGGAGGGGAAGGTGCAGTCGGCCCCTAAGTAGTGGGAGCAGTAAGGTGCAGAGGTGCGTATTCGGTATAAATGTAAACATTAGACACTGTAAACACTGTATTTGAATTTAGCAGCAGTACTAAGGTTATCCAGTTGGTGGAACAATAGCAGTAGACAGTTTTTTTTTTTTATAAAAAAGGAAAAAGGTGGTGTGTGTGTGTGTGTGTGTGTGTGTGTGTGTGTGTGTGTGTGAGAGTGTGTTTTCAGTTCAGTCACTAATGTGTTTGTTTGTTCAGACCAGACTCTGGTTGTTAAGGAGTCTGATGGCTTGGGGAAAGAAGCTGTTGCACAGTCTGGATGTGTGGGCCCGGATGCTTCTGTACCTTTTTCCAGATGGGAGGAGGGTGAAGAGTGTGTGTGAGGGGGTGTATGGTCATCTACGAAGCTGGTAGCTTCATTTTAACAGTGAGAGATGGAATATCAAAAAGAAAATCTCGAAAATTAAATATTATTTAAATAAAAAATAATTTGCATTTCATTGAGGGAAATAAGTATTTGATTCCCTAAACACCATGACTAATGTTGGCTCCCACAGACCACTGACACACCCTAATCTCAGTGAAGTCGTTACCTGCATGAGAGACACCTGTCCCAAATTGTCACCTGTATAAAAGGCCACCAGTCAACAGACTCTGTGACACTCCAACATCTCCACCATGGGCAAGACTAAAGAGCTGTCTAAAGATGTCAGATGTTAGGATGTCAGTTGCCTGTCATCGTATATTCCAGTTTCCACATTCCCTAATTCCAGTGCTGTTGGTTATATAACAGCAACACTTTATATTTCTCAGCTCTTTGGTACTTCCTATACACTTATGCCTGGCTCAATTATCTGTGCTGCATACTAAAACTCAGTTAAAGAACAAGTCAAACACACACCAAACTCCCCTCATCCCCCTCAATCATTTCCTGGAAGGAGATGTGTAAATGAGATGATGAGAAGCTGGATATTGGAACGTGTGGGTGGAGGAGGCAACTTGTACCTAAGATCCATCAAAAGTCAAGCTACGACTCTAAGTTTTGCTAAGCATGCTGAGGGATCGGTAGATCAACGTGGCTTTATAAACGATAAACTGATAACAAATAGATAAAAGCATAAGGAATAAATAAAGTAAGAGCTTTAACCTCCTGAGACCCCAGCGTCCTCATATGAGGACATTACATTTCTGCTTCTCTGCATCATGATACTTGTTAAAACGTTGACCCTTTGGCCTCCTTCCTGTACTTCCTGTACAAAGACAACGTTTAGTTTTTATACTTGTTAGGTCTGACTAATCACAAATGGCTAGGAGAAATTAAAATTGCACACCAAGCATGTCCGGATCTCAGGAGGTTAAACCCTTTTTCTTAAAGCCAATTACAATAAAATGCTGTGCTAGTCCTTCTAGTAACTGTGGATGGCACCAACAAACTTATGGAGACATGTTGTCTGGTCATAGTTCAGGTGATATGTTGTCTCCTAGTTGCTTAGAGTATGAATTTGTGTCATCTTAGAAATTGGTTCATGAGATGAGATGAGATAAGACAACTTTATTGATATCGAAGAAAATTGCCGTGTCACAGTACTGTACATATTGCACAGAAGACAACCTATATTACTGGAAGAGTTACAGAGGAGCTATTAACAACAAACAGTAACAGTGAGCTGGGTACTAGAACAATATGTGCATACATCAATCAGAATAAATAGGGCGGGGCTACAGAAGAGCTATTAACCACAGGTTATAAAAGAATACATATGGATGTAATGTACTACACATATGCAGAAACAGCCTTGGTGGATATTGCACTAATAACATCTTAGGAGATTAATAGTAATAATATACAGTAATATATACATTAATGAGCATGTACATAACATTAGCAAGAGCAGCAAACGTATAAATGTCCTGTAGAGATATGAGGAAGCAGGATTATTAACAAAATATGATATTAATAAAGTATTATTACTAGGAGCCACAGTGACAGGAGTGGTCGTCTAGAGAATCTAAGAAATACAGTGGAGGTGTAGTAACAGCAGGTCAGTTAAAAATAACAGGTGAGTTCATGATAGTGATAATGTAAACCGGACATGTAGCAGCAGGTGTAACCCGGCACAGTTCAAACAGCAGGAGATCAGTAGTGTCCCTGCAATAAGGAGACTCATTGTAGAGTCTTACTGAGCACAGCTGAACGTGCTTCTCTGTTTGTCCACTGTAGCATGCAGGGGCTGTGAGGCATTGTCCACGATGGCAAGCAGCTTGTAGAGGGTGTGTTTATCTGCCACGATCTCCAGAGTGTCCAGTTTGACTCCAACAACAGTTCCAGCCTTCTTGAAGAGTTTGTCCAGTGTGTTTATCGCACGTTCATCGATGATGTTGCCTCAGCACAAAACAGCGTAGAATAGAGCACTAGTATCAACAGGCTGGTAGAATGACCAAAGGAGTTCTAGAAGTCTAGATGACTCTGTCCCTTTTTTAACACTGCACAGTGTTAGAAGTCCAGTCCAGTTTGTTGTCCAAATGCACGCCCAGGTAGTGGTAAGTACCAACCATCTCGACCTCCACTCCATCGATAATGACTGATGATGGAGGAGCGCTGAAGGACAACCATCATCTCCTTCGTCTTACTGATGCTGAGCTGCAATTGGTTCAATTTGCATACTGCATGATACTGTATACACTAAAGCATATACTTTTTGAAGAACACAGTTCTTCAGTTTTATAGCATCTCAATCTACTTTAAATACTGTATTTGCCTTACAGACAGAAGGCCTAGCTTTGATTCCTAGTTGGGGCTTCTAGGGTTCGCTCTGTGTGGAGCTCACATGTTCTCCCAATGGCCACATGGGTTTTCTCCAGGTGCTCGTTTCCTCTCACAGTCCAAAGACATGCAGTCAGGTGAACTGGATATGCTAAGTTGTCCCTATGAGTAAGTGAGTCAGTATGTCTATGTGTCTGATCCGTGGTGGACTGGGGGCCTGCCCAGAGTGTTTCCTACCTTCTGCCCAATGAGTGCTAAGATTGACTCCAGCACACCCTGCGACCCAGAAGGATGAAGTGGTTTAGAAGATGAGTGAGTGTGAGAGAGAGAAGGAGAGAGAGAGGATTTGCAAGAAGAATTCAATTGATTTCATGGGGAATTCAGTTGTGCATGACATTTCGATTGGTCAAGTACCTGATTTTAGGCTCGCCAGTTAACAATAACTTGCCGACTAATGGCAGTCAGTCACTGTTTGAAAAAAATTTGCATAGCAATTAACTGAAGCTGATACCTCACCAGTTCTCTTTGTGGAAACTGCATGTCTAAAAGCAACGTTTTTAACAGGTCCTGGAAATACTGCATCTTTGCTAGCGCTTAGCGTTTGCACAATACTTTTTTTTTTTTCATTTTTGGTGCACAACAATAAAATGGGAGCACGCCGGTGCTGCTGTCTAAGCCCATCTTACAGGTTGTGTAGCTTAAGCATAGTGTGCTGAACATACATCCGCACAGCCCCTCTAGCCATTAACCAAGGCAAAGCTAAATATTGCAGCCCATTTTCTCAGAGTAAATCCCCCTCCTCTTATGCCATACTGTGCACTTCTCAGGATTAAGCTCTGCTGAGCTGCAAAATTGAACTGCCAGCCATCTATAGAAATTTGATAACTGAGGCTAACGCTGTAAACCTGACATCTGAATCTCTCTCTTTCTGTCTCACTCTTTCTCTCTCTCTCTCTCTCTCTCCCTTCCCATCTCTCTGTCTGTGTCTCGTGTCTCAGGGTCTCTCTATCTGAGTGGCCACAGTGGAGCACAGCGTTAAGTAAATCAGCCTTTCGTGGTTATTAAGCGTGGCGCATGCAGGAGATGAGAAGGAAAAAAACCTGCAGTGCTTTGGTGGAGCTGGAGGGCTCAGCTACTATCTCTAAGGAGCTCTTTGATATCTTATTATTATCCAACTGATTGATGGAACATCTGGGCCACTCGACTCAAGATCTCAACAGCTCAACCACCCACGCCTGTCTAAACTACTGGTCCTTTCTCCAGTCATATCAGTATACCGATTACATATTCTGGACAGCCTAATTACTTTGGATCGAATATAAGATGCTCATCTGCCTTACGATCTGGTGGGTGAACTAGATTTATGTCTATGGGCGGAGAATGAGCTCAAAGTAAATGAGGTTCTTTGAAATTGAAATTCTCAGATGGTTTATGAGTTCTGTGTTTACTGGGTTGATAATTCTTTAGTGGCAAATCAGCTAGGTTCATTAAAAAAGGAACTCTCAGTCCTCAGTGTAGTCTACGGAGCATTGTGCAACTGGGAACCACTGAAGGGCATAAATCACTATACTGTGTGTGTATATATGTATGTATATATATGTATGTATGTATCGGTCATTAACAGAACGCCATATACACCTTTCACCATGTGTGTCTAGTGGCCTGGTGATAGGAGAGGTAAACCAGCAACAGGAATGGTTGCGGGAGGTTATGGGGTGAAGTCTATGGGCTTGGTATAGCTGGTTGTGCTTAAGGACAAGGCATTAAGGCTCCAGTTAGGCAGCAAAATAGCATATTACCCATATGGGAACAATGAAGTACATACTATAACATTAACAATACTCCTAAGGTTGGGTCCTATTCACGCCCTTGATATAGTACACGGGACATGGTGTATTTTAGCAGTGACCAGGGTTAATATGCATCAGAGTCCACATGAATTTTAGGAGTCTGGTTTAGGGACAACCTGAAATGTAAAATCGACTTTTTTGTTTATGTCTTTGGTTATATTGATACTGATCCATCGTGCCATACTTAAATCTTTAATGCAAAATGTATAATAATATCATGTATTTGCTCCCTCTACTACCAATCACTGAGCGAAATGCTCAGTTAGCTTACTGATACCATATTTCATTTGGAAATACTGAATAGTAGAGAAGAAAATTGTGTTATATTTCCAAGTCACATTGATTTTAACTGCCCAACAGAAAATAGCAGCACAGCAAGAGACACAGCTCCTACAAGAGAAAATGGTCTCTATATGAGACAAACTTTGACGGCAGCAGCCAGGAAGCACGCAGTTCTTAACAAATGCCATGATTAAAGGGAAAAGGCTGAGCCCGCCAAGCAGAGGGTAAAAAGGACACATACCAGCAAGCGTGTCAAGAAATTCTATACATCCTAATCATGAGGATATACAGGGAGGACATGCCAGGAGAAAAGATTGCGAGGTATGCCATTAGCTGTCTTGTTAGACTACAGGAAGCCTTGGAAGACGACCTTGGCCCATCGAGGGTTTTCCTGATTCAGCCTAGCCCTATTAAATGGGATTTTCCACTAAAAAACTCATTACTGACAGTATCAGTTTTTCCAAGGCTAACCTCTTGGGGCCAGAAGACTGGGGACAACCATGAGAAAGTTTGGGCTAAATGTAGGAACAAATGTGAGGCTTATTAGGGTGGAAGGAAACTGAGTGTGAAAATTCTATGCTTTGTGAACAGTTGTGGGGCATGGTGTGCTCGTCAACACTGTCTAGTGGACAGAAAGTCTGCCATCAGTTCCTTTCAAAAAATTAAACATTACAAATTAAACATGCAAAGTGGAGTTTGTGAACGTTTCAAATGTTTCTGTATAAAATTACATACAAATAATCCTAACAGTAGATAAACAGAACCCAATTCAATGAGATAAAATATTACAACCCCTTTATTTACTGAGGAAAATGATCCAAAAGTACATACCTGTGAGTGGCAAAAGTATGTGGAACTTTGTTCTCAGTATCTGGTGTGGCCCTGGTCATTGTGTTGCTGACTGCCCCACATTCTCCTGAGATCCAGCTCATGGACAGATGTCCTGACATTTTTCCTGAGAATTTGCTAATATAATTCTGAATTCATTGTTCCATTAATGATGGTAAACTGCCCTGGCCCTGCCATCCTGGCACAATCGCAACTAAACACGTCCAAACCATGATACTACCACCATCATGTTTCATAAATGGAATAAGGTACATGTTTTCCCTTCTCCACACATATAGTTTCTTATTTAAGCAAAATGTTCTATTTTGTTTTCTTTTGTCCACAAAACATCAGACATTTGTCCAACAGAAAACTGCAGACATGCGGTCTGTTTTTTGGAGAACAGTCACTTTGTCCTTGTAATCGTGCCAGGCACTATTGCTGTTCCGTGTTCTCCTGACAGTGGATTCATAAACATTAACATTAGCTATTGTGAGAAAGGCCTTAGACGTTACCCTGGGCTGTGACCTTGGGGACTATTACATAGCTTGCTCTTAAGGTAATCTTGTTGGTCAATTACTCCTGGTGAGGGTGATAATGGACGTGAATTTCGGCCATTTGTACACTGTGTATCCGACTGTGGATTGGTGGAGTTTGAGGTCAGAAGAGAGGGTCTTGTAACCTTTTTCAGCTTGATGAGCATCAACCATTTGTTTTCTACTTCCATATACATGTTATGAATTCTGACTCATAGATCCTTGTTCAACAGTACACACACCTGATTGTCATCCAGTTTAGTCCAAAATCATCAAACTACTACCAATCAATTACTCATTAACTTCTAATCCAAGAGGTTTACATACTTCTGTTATTTACAGATATTGTAACATTGCATCACTTTCCTCAATCATTAAATGACCATGTACAGTATAGGAGAAAGGAAAATCAGGAATCTCCAAACAGGCAACTTTACAGGAGAGGGCAGAAATCTATTCGGTTTACTTAAATAAAATTTGCTTTGATAGAACCAGACCTTACCAAGCAATTTTGAGCCATTTCTGTTCGTCTTGGTCTTTGGCCTAATTGGGTTATTTACTTTGAGGAAAGTTATTATGTTATAGGTCATATTTTTGCAGAAATAAAAAAAAAGGTTTCACAAACTTTCAAGCACCACTGTAGATGTGTGCTGAATAGAAAACACATTATGCATCGCAAGGAACACAAGCAGATAGCTTTTGACTAGCAATAGCTTGTTTGGCTCGTGTTAGCGGATGTATCAGGTCCTTGGGGGGCATGAGAATCTGGACTCAAGAGAACAGTCCAAGCCTAGGCCTAATCTTTGCCTGGAAAACCAGTCTGTAGAGATTTAAAACACAGGTGTTGCATCTAGTCAAACTACCTTGCCCACATCACATTTACTAAACCTGGGGAAAGATTTAAAGAAGAGCACCATGATAAACAATGCTCAATGGCACTATTAAGGATCACGTTAGCGTTTGTACTTGCTAATCTATTTTTGACATCACTGGAGTGAATGCACACCTACGCTCCCAAACAAAAGGCCACATGAACCACAACTAGATTCCACTTAGTATCCATGGATACACAGTTACTAATGGACATAACAGAAGGGCCTTGATAGAGAGCTATGCTACAGTAATGAAGGCGGCTCTATTAAACACATTCCATGAAGTCACGGGGACTCGGTAATGGAATTCTTGGTGTTGCTATGGTTCTTGTGCAATGGTGGGAGAGTGCAGCACCCATAGACAGACTGTGGCTAGGCCACTTGGCTTCAACATGACTTCAACAATGTGTACTTTTAAGCGCACAAAATCAAATGTATTCTCGCTATTGTGTATATCTGGCACTTGAACAAACAGAGTGTCTAAATAATTTGCCTCAAAAGGTTGGCCCCAGTCTCTACTGTCTGCCCTCTTCCCTCACACCGTGCACCCATTAAAGCCTGAAATATCGGTTTGGACCTGACCTGCTGGCCCACATTAAGTTCAGCTGTATCTGGAGCATGGGGATTTGGATCTTTTCCCAAATATATGTCAGGTCAGGTTCAAACTTTTGGGTCCTCACAGCCTACATCCAACTTATGTATAATAGACTTCACCCTGCATTGGCCCCTGCTGTACTTTTACTCTTCCTCCTTTAACTCTATTTTCATCACATTAAAACTGAGTCCCTCACTTTTTTTCTCGTGCAAAAGGCCTTAAGGCCCATGCTTGAGAACTGGTGCGTGGGAAATAAGGCAGCAAATCGATTCAGAGGAGCAGAGGAGGAGTTTAGGGAGGCTAAATTAGCTTGGCCATAAATATTTAATATTTAAAATACAATAAAATATCATGTTCTATTATTCAGGACTGCCCAACCTCAACAGCGCATTGGGGAAAACTTTGTGATGTTGGGAAGCCATTGCATACATTTGTGAATAAAAAATGTAGTTAATAAATTTTAGATTATTTTAATTATTTTATCATATTGTTCTATTTGCTGATGACACACAGATAAACATTTCCATTCCTTGTGATCGTCAAGCCTTACCATGAATACCAAGTGTGTGTCAGATGTTTCTCAGTGAATGAAATGTGATCCTTGGTACTAAAACTCTTTATGAGAAACTATGTTTTTTAGATGTACAGGGGTTGGACAATGAAACTGAAACACCTGGTTTTAGACCACAATCATTTATTAGTATGGTGTAGGGCCTCCTTTTGTGGCCAATACAGCGTCAGTTCGTCTTGGGAATGACATATACAAGTCCTGCACAGTGGTCAGAGGGATTTTAAGCCATTCTTCTTGCAGGATAGCAAGAAGCTTCTTGATACATCACAAAGACTTGCTGTCTTGGTCACAGATGCGCCAGCAAGACGTGCACCAACAAAAAGTCCTCTTTTGAACTCTGGTATGTCTCCCATAATGTTGTGTGCATTGCAGTATTTTGAGCAGAACTGTGCTCTTACCTGCTAACTGAACCTTCACACACTGCTCCTACTGCTGCAATGTGCAATTAATGAAGATTGGCCACCAGGCTGGTCCAATTTAGCCATGAGACCTCCCACACTAAAATGACAGGTGTTTCAGTTTCACTGTCCAACCCCTGTATATGCCAAATCCATAGCACCAAACCTGGGTGTAACTCTGAGCTCTGTTTCCTTTATGTAACTGTTTTTACATGTAAAATGATGTAGCATATCTCTTGGTCTGAGAAACTGTAGATCCAGCATTATTTGGATTAATCTGAAATAAGCTCACTCAGACAATAGATGAGTCATGGACTGGACAATTTTCTGGATGTAGGCCACATTTCCTGTAGACTGGGATTCTACCTACTCTACATGGTTGTAAGTCGCTCTGGATAAGAGCGTCTGCTAAATGCTTTAAATGTAAATGTAATGTAAATGCTGTTAGACCCTTTCAAGTGTAGCACGCTTCCATGCACCTGCAGATTCATGCTTCTTCCTTCACATTATGGACTTTGATATGCCCAAATGCTCCTTTTAGCATCTCCTTCATTAACATCTGTTTTGGACCCATTTTCCACACACAGAACGAGACATTCACTGACTGTACCACCTCTTCTCAATCTATGAAACCCATCACACTTGTCCAGTGGGCTTATATTAATATCATCACACTAAAAAAATATGATTGCTTTGTGACACATTTTCCACATATCAGATCAGACTGTCATGCATGCTGGTTCTCCTCTCACCTCTGATCTCCTGGACTCCATTTCCCATAACCCACCACTCGATGACATCACTGTCCCATGTCCACCATCTGTCCATCAACACACAGACATTCACTGCATTGTGCCACCTCTTCTCAATCTATCCGTCACACACCCCACAGGTATTTATAGCCCAATTATCTTTGTGTAGCGCCATCTGTAGGAGCCTGAAGTTGCTAACACCTTAAACATACAAGGTGACATTTTGTCTGGTGGTCTTATATTTATGTTAATCAAAATCTGAAGCCCTTTAAAATGTCCAGATTCCAGTGCTTTGCAGTCTCCTCAAAGCATGTTGAATTCCACGTGCTGACTTCTCTGGAGCAGCTGTGTGGTAGTAGAGGAAGGTTGTTTACAGCATTCTTTTATGTTTGAGAACTTGTACGGCTTGTTTTTGCCAGACAGTGTTGCTGCTAGCATGCTAACTGCTGTGATTCGTGACTGGCCTTTACTCATGTATTTCCAGATGCTCGGAAGCACGCTGTGATTGTACCTGCGGAGAATCGATTACCCTCACCGTGTTATTTTGGGCCTTGCTGCATCGGCCACGGTGTCACCTGTGAAGTAAATGCGTATTGTGACTCCTCGAAAACAAAGTTGATGCGATAAGCACTTCAGTATTCGCCACATTTGCTGAACCCCGACAGTTTGCGTTCACTTTGAGCCCGAGCACAAAAGCACTATCAAACCGCAGTAATGGCACAGGAGAAGATTCGGTTTTATTCCTTTTGTAAAGCGGTGAGCAAATAGCATTTTGTACAAGAGGAATAACAGACAAAGAACCTTCCACAAGTGTTTGTCTCTTTATCTCTCTCGTTTAATTGGATTTCTTTGAAAGTTCAGATGAATCTCATGGGGTGTTCATCTCGTTTGCACCTTCACACTTGTTTTCCACCTGCCTCTCGTGGAGCTGATTAAATCGCGCTGCCTTGCTTTAGGGGCCGATCCATCACATCAGGGCCTGCTTTGATTGATTACATTTTTCCCCCCACAGAAACGGAAATCTAAAGCCTTTTAGGGTATTGCGGTGATCCAAGCATATACATAATTACTCCACAGTCATTTGTATAATCCTCTGATATTCTGATTTGAGCATCATCTAGAAATACAGCAAGACAAATTATAGTACATAAGTAGATGTTATTTGAGTAAGTGCCTGAGATGAACAAGTACTGTATAGCATTGTACTGTTCTGCACTATTCTTGTTTTCCCATAGCAACATCGCATGCACGTCACACAGGTTCATGTTTTTCTTGACTGGAAAGTGTGTAAGTCACAGAGCTTACTCCTGTATTATCTGCCACTGAATGAAAATCTGTATTTACACTGGTGTAGTTGAATACTGGTGTGTCCTCCAACATGCATTCGCAGAAAAGGGTGAAACCAAGCTGATTCCAAAATCCTAAACTGTTACATAACACTCCTGACTGTTGATTAATATTTATGCAACAATGAAAATGACAGACAGTGTGCTGAAAGATACTTTTCCAGGCTGTAAAGGGGATACCAGCACTTTGTATACCCTTTCCAAGAAGCCAAACAGTCAACGGCCATGGGTAATTTGTTTTGTAATTAAAAGCCCCATTCCACCTTAAATGCTACAGGCACCAGAATATAACTGCAGCGCCATGTAAGGAGGAACAGAATATTTACCAAACAAGCTGGTGAACAGGAAGCCATCTTCTGCTTACACATTCAACTCACAGTTCTTAGTTTGTTCTGCACATTTATCTCCAGACTGCTTCTCAAACCTTAAACAATATTGAGCAGCTTCGCTCAGCTTCACTGCAGAGGTTGAAGGGAGGAGCAGCTCCTCTTTAATTGGTGTTACAACCTGCAAATAGCAGCCATGCTAATTGTCACTTTGTCAACTTTTGTCAGTTGAAGCAGGTTTTATGTAGACTTCCATTTCCTCTGTGTTAATGTTGAAAATTATAGTATAGGGAAAGGTACTATCAAGCTTCAGGTAATTACAATAGCTAAGTAAACAATATTACGGGCTAGCTTATCTACACTAGAGCAGATTCAAGTTTCCTTATATATAGTCTTTGTTTACACAAACGTTACATGTTTTTCAGACTGTGTCTGTGTCAGTTTCTGTGTGATTGTGTTAGCCTTGTGTTTTTTTCCCAAGGGCAAATTATAGGGTTAAAAACGGGGATGCAACACTGCATCTAGGCATTTTTCACCCAGACCAAAGTCTCATACTTCCTATGTAGTATGACACTTACAGAGGGGTAAGTGTTACAGCTAGGCAGGTCAGCTAAGTCAATATCCTCGCTAATGTAGTCAAAAATGTAATTGTTACATGGAGACAGGACATGGAGACTGGATGCAAATGCAAGTTTTAATGACTAACAAACAAGAGGAAGCTAAAGCCAAACAAGAAACAAAACACGACGATGACCAAAACACAAGATACCAAAAACCAACTGACACAGACAAAAGCAACTGACTGAGAGACAAACAACCAGCAGGGAGACACAACCAACAGACAAGCAGACAAAACGGCAAGCAAGAACAAAGGGCACAACATGGAGTATAAAACAACAAAGGCTAACAAGAGACACCTGGGAGGGGGCGAAGCCAGAAACAGGTGAGGGGCCTGACAAGAGGGTGGAGACGGGAGGAGCAAGAGACCAAAACAAACAGAAGCACATGGAACAGAGTGACAACCAGCAACATGGACATGACAAGACAGAAACAGAAAGCCAGATAAGACAGACAAATATGAACAGGACAGAGCAGGTAATTTTTTGTAGAAGGTTTTCTGTGATCAAAGACATTCTTTTCCTCTTGTCTTATTTGTCTTGCTGAGTACATTTTAATGGATCTCGTCTGGGAGGCTTGTCTGGTTTAGCTGTACTTTTCAGCAATTTACTAGAAGCCTCTTGTGACAGTCACAACAACCCTTTTACAATAAGAACTGCAATAGTGACTTTTACAACTAGCCCTGTTACAGTAACATCTATATAACAGCTAACCCTGTTGTTGTCATTTCTGCTTGGACTCGACCTTGGGTAGACTGTTTGTGTATGTTGTAGGTTTCTATGGTTGTGCTTACATAAATATACATAAAGCATATTAATCACTTGCTCCAATATCTCTGAAATGAACTTTTGGAAAATAGCTGCACATAAGTATTAAATTGATCACAGTCTAATTGTATCTACAAAGCCAAGACTCAAAATGTCATTTACAGTGTGGAAGATTCATATTCCTTTCCCTGGTAGACTGGATGTCCACTGTTCTGGCTAGTGCCAGACTGGATTAGCGAAGGGGGAGGATTTTTTATAACCAAGCCTTGTTCTTTGGAGTCACACAAGTGTGAAGGACCTTTAAGAAAATTGCATTTCATACGGTTTGGCCAGTGCTAAGTGGTGGGTATGGAGAGAAATGTAGAGAGAATAATTACTGGCTGAGCTCTCTGCAACGGTGCCCCTGTCCACTTGTATACTTCAAAGAGTGTGCTGTCCTCCCTTCTGGACATTGTTAGATCAGAACTGGTCATGCCCTCGGTCGCAAGACACATTCAATCTACGCTATAGCCTACATGAACACAGAGCACTGAGGAATACTTTATGACAGTGTGAAATATTTTATTCTCTGTGGGTTGGTTTCTCACTCAGCCTATTTTGGACTGACTGGACTGAGTGACTGTTAGAAGACAAGCAGCAGACAATTGCCTCTGACAGCATACATTTAATCCAAACCTAGTCTCTTCTTCTTCGTCTTCTTTCTTCTGCTGTGTTTTGTCTCTGAAAACAACCCATTACTGTCTTCAGTGATAGCTTTCTCCTCTCTGTCTCACCCTGCGTCCAAAGGGCCGTCTGAAACTCGAGCTTATCAAAATCACAGAGTGTCCCTCCACAATTCATTTGTAAGATAAAGATCTCACGGCTCTTAAATATTCAACATCTGTAATTATCTTGATCATAATTAAGTGTCATGCTCTCATATTTAATTTAGCACTGCAGGGGATAAGTTCCATAATCCTTTTGGTCTGATAACAACTTGCACGCAACTCCAGAGCAGAAACTATTAATCTACAATTGATTAGACATGAATATCTATCACTGCTGAACTGCTGTCTGGACTAACCGAGCTTCCTTTTAATACACTCAAGTTCAGAAGAACTGTTAGAGGATCAGGTACATGCAAACTGTTATGCCTTCCTTCCCAGCATCTGATACACAGGTCTGCAGTCACAGCTCAGCATGTCTGACTGATACCTCCTCATGAATGACAGGTTACCACCTTAAGCTCAATCACATCACGACAGGGCTGCTGTTCGTAGCTGGCACTCCAGGTCCTCACCGTGATCTTGCCATCTTATTCGAGAACTCCTTAATCACCCCAACTGAAGATACAAAAAGCCTTGGTGTGATACTGAACGACCAGTTATCGTTCTCAGCTCATATTGTGAACCTGACTCAGTCATGCAGATTCCTCCTCTACGACATTCAACCCTTCCTCTCTCACGAGGGCACCCAGTTTCGAGTCCAGTCTGTTGTCATCTCAAAGCTTGAGTACTAACTTGCTGCTAAACTGATCAAGAATGCAGCAGCCCGGCTCATCTTCAATCTTCCCAGGTTCACCCAGGTCATCTTATTACTCCCTTCACTGGTTTCCTGTAGCTGGACACATCAAATTTAAAATTCTCATGCTTACCTACAAAGCCAAATGGACCTGCCCCTCCCTACCTTATCGCAATAATCAAGAGTCAGTCTGTACCTCAAGCCCTTCAGGCTTGAAGTACAGCTGTGCCTTACCCATTAACGTCAAGGGCAGCGTCTGAGCTTAAGGGGAGTTTGAACTCTAACTTATTTATTCCAGCTAGGAAACACTAAGCACTTTTGTAAGTCTCTTTGGCTAAGAGCATCTGCTGAATGGCATAAATGTAAACATGTGCCAGTTCCAGGCACAACTGGTTCTGTACAGAGCTGACGTACAAGCCCAGTGCAGTTTATGGGCGTCTTGGCATGATTAAACACAAAGCGGTGCAAACATGGTTGGACAGATTACATGCAGGGCTGATTACATATATTCCTAAAGTTACTGAGCCTTGAGCGGCTCATCCTCTGCATTTCAAAACCAAGCACACCTAGACACATCCTAGATTGGCAAGAAGCATGCTTTAACAATGGTGCTTAGATGGATGGCATGAGCCTTGAACACATGTTGAAAGTGTGTTTACTGTAGAATAGGACTGTTAAAATCTCAGGATCTGATATATTTATAGGAGTAAAATAGCTGTGGTGCTGTTCTTCACAATCGTTCATTTTTATATTGTCATTATAGCAGAACAAGGTTCTACAGTATAACAAAACACTGTCAGTGTACTCCTATAGTGCAACAAGAAAATAATAATAATAAATAAACAATAGTGCAGAGCCAAAAAAGACAGAAACACTAGACAATGTGGGAATAGACGGTAAATACAAAAGTGTGCATGAACACTAACTGTTGTTCAGAATAGGGCTAGGATTAAACAACACTTGGCATAAATATGCAGTAATATAAATATGCAGAGTAAAATGCAGGGTTTTAAAGAGTATTACTGGAAAATGGGTCACAAAGCAGATGTTAAAGATTGGTAAAAAGTTATAGTGTGATGGAAGTAGCTGAATTTGCAGTTATATAGAAATGTACACAGCAGTGGCTAAAATCCCAGTCTACAGGAAATTCCCCACAGAATTGTGCCACAGAAGGCATCCACCAAAGCTGACCCAACTGTGCAATTTGATGCAATACTGTCTGAACATTGATGTCACCTACATCCAGAAACAAGTCAGCAAGTTCATCCCTAAATTATAGTTGCTGTAATATTTTGGGATAGAAATTATATATTTTTAATTTTTTTTATTTATTTACAGTTATTTTTTGATAAGTCACCTTTCTCAACATTCTCAATATTCCACAACTCTCTTAACCACTACAGGATCACCTACAGCTCTGTTTATCAGTCTGCACAAATTCCATTTCATTTTGTCCATTACATTTACTAAAACATGTCTGCATTCTCATATTTCAGTAAACGATATGAAACGTTAGCATGTCACATAGACGTGGATGCAAATTATCTATGCAAATTTGCATAGAGGTGAGGTTTTCCCAGATCTAGCTTCATTCCTTCTAGTATGGAATTCCATTCATGTTGTTGCCATCGAGCCTGCTGCTGTAAATAATGCAGACATGCTTACTGAACGCTCATAATACTCCAGCATGAATAGGTGAAGCTAACGCTCTGAAAAGAAGTCAAGCCTCTATTTTTATCGCATGATGGTGTAGATACACCTAACAGCATCCAGCTCACTGCTTTCACCCGCAGTGTGTATGCAGAGTGCAATGGTGTGCGGAATGAGCCTGTGCCAGTGAAATCCTCTTCCATTATCTGATAGCTCTCCCGCTGCTCTGCCTTCACAAAGGTGTATGGCGCGACCACCAGTGCCGGAAAATAGGGCATGCACAGGGCTCTCTGGGGCCCGTACACACAGAGAGAGGATGTGTTTAAACATTCATGTGAAAGGAACTCATGCTAGCCTCATGCTAACCCACTCTTTGGGACTCAGCCCAGGGTAGTATTACCCTGTAGTAGAATAATTTAGTGTGCACTAAATGGAAAGGACAAATTACCTACACGGTAGCTTGTCACTAAATTGCATCTAGCCTGGCAACTACCGAACGCTGGCTGTGCAGGCATATTTATTTTGACATGTTTGAGTCATTGCTATTGGCACAAATAACAATGTGTAAAAATGCAGTGGCTGAACAATAAAGACACTCACGTTTGACATTCTGAACATTTTAAATTGTACTGTGTCTCTGATAGCTCCTCCTCTTCCACTTCCAGTGTAGAGGAGGGAGTCCAACACTTCATCTTTCAGCAATTTTAGTATGGCACCAAGATACTAACTGTGTTGTTCTATAACGAATGTCTAAAAATAACAGACTGGCCTGGTTCACTTTAACCCGAGCTTTACTTAACTCTTCCAGGCAAGCTATACTCTTCTACACTGCTCCCTTTCCTTCCACAAATGTGCATCAAAGGCTTCTGGAACATGTCGTGTTTCATTATCCATGCATAGGATAACACTGTCAACAGATAGGAACCCCCTGGGATTCCCAAGAATAAACAATACGTGTCTGTAAATGTTCTATTTATATTTAATATATTCAACATATTCACTATGTTTGTTGCATTTCAGCTCTGCCTTATGTACGTATGTAAGGATGTAAGAACATTGTCCAATCAGGATTTAGCAATCCCAAAAGCAGCTGAATAGAGACTCAAGTGCCCTTAAAAGTATATATGTATATGTGTCATACACATGGCTCACATAATGCAGTATAAGTACAGTGATACTATTGTGTAAAATGATACACTGAAATCATTGTTTTTGTGCAAAACGTGGAATCTGTGCAGCTGAGCAGTGAATTGTCTGTAATGTTCTATCAGCCATCTCATGGGTGAGGGGTAATGAGTGTAGAGGTGGGGGATGGAGTCGGGGGGTGCCCTAGATTGGCCAAAACTGTTCATATGTATCATCATTAGGTCTACACTAACATTCTTGTAGGAGCAATTGTGTTGTTTGATGTTTTACATGTTTCAGTGTGGATCTCACTAACCCCATCTACAGCCCCTAAGGGAGATAGAACTTGGAGGGAGGGGGAGCCTGGAGCAGATTAGGGGAAAACAGTTTTCATAGGTCACAGCACTGGTTACTGTTTCCTCATTTAGTTTAATTTTACTTTGTATGTTTCAGTCAACATTACATTTTATTTTATGTCCTTTTAACAAATGTACAGCAGAATCAGGAGTAAATCAAACCTATCAAACCTATTAACTGTGGTTTTCTTCAGTCTGTAAAGCATGGGAAGTGTAGCAGTAGGAATGTAGGAAATAGTTTTAATCAATCACCAGAGTAAGCTTCGGAATTCCGAATAATGTGGAACAGTAGAACATTTGCTACAGGTCTATTAGAGAGCTTATAAGAGTGCTACCAGAAATTTGCACGTTTAAAGGTTTTTGCAGTTTGAAGAATGAATCAAGTCACCACTGACTAACGGTACACTACACTTATTTTCATTTGCCTACACTGCACATTATTCCTGCTCTAAAATTAAATTATTAATATATTTCTTACTCTGTCGTTTCCCAGCCTTTACGATTTATAGAGGTAGAGTAACAGAGTAACAGGGGAAATGAGTAACCGAGTAACCCAACAGTGTAAAAACTATATTATACATCTATATATATATACACACATATATAATACATTATTCTTGGAAGTTCATTAACGTCTCCTGCTTTACAACACATCATGGGACTGTCATAGACTTTAACACTGGCGTTGAGTGTTCAGCTCTCGAAGGCCAACCTCCAGAGAGTCCACTACTCCACCTTTAATGTCTTATGAATTTTGGAGTTGCATGCTCCAGTGCGCTCGCACGTTTCATTTGTTCTCTTTGCCAGCGCCTGACAGCTGCCAGGCTGCCTTACATCATGAAGAAGAGGAAATCCCGGCGCTACCACTCCACTCTCCCCCACTCTTAAAATGAAAGGGAGAGAGAGGAAGAGAAGGAGGGAGGGAGGAAGGGAGGAAGGAAGAAGTGACATGCTGCCTACCTGTTCAAGTGAAATATGGCCAACCAAAAGGGAACAATATCCAGTCGGAACGAGTGTGTGACTAACAAAGACTACAAAAGAACATGCACTGCTATTCTTTGCCTTTCTCCCTTAATTGTGAGAAATGGGGCTTGCAGCGAGCTGTAAAAGCTGAGAAATTGGGGCACGCCAGCTGTTGAGATGATACTTTGACAGAAAATGGCACACTGAGAAAACTTCAGACTGAATTCAGCCCAAACAAGAAGAGTATTCTTAAAGCACATGTCAGAAATGTTCATATCTAAATCCAGGCTGCTCCCTGTCGGAATGTGACTCTACTTATAAAGGAATAAAACTGTGCTCTCGTTATGTGACGAGCCAAAACGACAGCACCTAACTTTTTAATTCCGCACACTCAGAACACTGTATAACAGGAGAACAACTACAGAAAGTGTGTTTGCTTTTAATAAATCATTTATTGCACAAGCAAATCGTTAAACTGCTTTTAATTATCAGCCGGAAAAACCCAGCTAGCATGTTCTGTTATTAGCATAATACACATCACACATCTGTTTTTGCTGAATGTGACAGATTCGCAGCCCAGCACTGCGCAACCAGCAGTGTTAAATTACCACCTGCAGTGTTAAACTGGTCACAAATGCACCCTGTAGGTGTTTACTTAACACAGGAGTTTGTACTGTGAGGTGAGTCATTCATGCTATTAATAAACCCACCGTAAAACCTGCTCTATCTGTAGGAAACACTGAAGTCAGATATGGGAAAGTGAACTAGCTCTACAGAACATTCGTATACCCTCTGCCAAGCTTCAGAATAAAGCCTAGGCCCAAAACCTCCAAGCGTACCAATTTTCAAGAGAAGGATGAAAATAGACCTGAGGTCATGTGTTCTTTTTGTAGTCAGTGACAAGCCCAGGTAAGGACTCCAGATCTAAGCTGGTTTTCTCTATAAGGAAAAATGAATGACTTTTTCCAAACTCACCCACCCAGTGGTAAACACTGTTCCAACACTGACCTGTCCTGTGGGTACATGTCCCTCAGAATGTCACTGGGTTCTCTGAATATCAGGTTAATAGGAGTGGGCCACACATCACATATCAACATATCATATGTCAACCTACCCTTAAATGATCTACTCAGGAACAGGTCCTTCAGCGTGACTGATTGAGGTTAGAATATGAAATCGGGGCAGCAGTGCTACTTCTTCATCCTCGCATGATGGACTGATTTGACTCAACGCTACAGTGACTCAATAAAACCTGTAGAGGTATAAAGTAGTGTTATGAGACAGAAGGGGCCAAGGCTAGCTGGCTAGCATGCTAACTTCAGTAGATTTCTACGTGACACAATACATAGACATCTTTGACATACAATCAAAACTGTTATTTCTCCACATTCTGCTGATTTGAAATAAATAAAGTGATAAATGAATAAAGCCTTGGCCCGAACCACCAAGCGTACCAATCTTTAAAAGATGGATCAAAATAAACACAGAGTTTGTGTGGCATTTTGTAGTCAGTGACAAGCCCAGGTAGGAACTCTGGATCTAAGCTGTTTTTGTCCAGAAATGGAACAAAACAAAATGTTTTCAACACTGATCTGTCTTGTTGTGTATATATGTCCCCCAAAATATTACTGGGTTCTCTGAATTTTGAGGCTATGAGGATAATAGTAGTGGTGAATCAGCTATTAGCGCTACGTCTGGCCATAAATGTTAAAAGTCATCTTAAAAAGCCAGCTACAAACACCTCTATAAAAATACTAATTTCTGCTGTCGCCCCACTGAGATGTCTAAGAATATGTTAGCTCTAAACTAATGCCGGTACATGTTAACGTTTCTGGCTGTTCTAGATGAAACACAGAGATTTGAAGCTTATACAAGGCAGTACCTATGTTTAAGCTTGTAACAGATGTATTACATACACTGCACTGTACCCTGCAGTGGCAGGTCTAGAGAAAGTTACCAGGGATGGCCAGTCAGATTTCAGGGGGAGGACTCACCACCTTGTTTGTTTCATTTTTACAGTGGTAACTTTAGTAAAGAGTCCTGACGGAACCTCTCTCAGTTGCTAACAGCTGGTCCTGGTTAGACCATTGTTCAGATTTCCAGTTTCTGGCTTATCTAGGACTTCCAAAAGGCCTATAGAGTGCTGTTATTCCTCACCATATCTGTCCCACCAGCCCCTGATCAATAGGAAAGCTCGCTTGGCTGTATTGACTGGAGATACCATAGTGAAAAAAACCTGGCTGGACAGTTTTGCAGTGAGTGTTTGGAGGTCACAGGAAAATTTCTATAATACATGAAAGATTTATAAACATCTAGCATTAGGATTATAGCAAATAAACATCAATTAAATTACACATTAACTAAATACTGTACACTAATTCAACATCCTCTAGACACTTTTATTAAGTATACCTGCTTGTTGCTTCACTTACAATAGAGTTTCACTTTGTAGTTCTACCATTACAGACTGTAGTTCAGCTGTTTATCTGCATATTTTGGTAATCCCCGATAGGGTGTCAGGAACACAGGGCCACCACAGAGTTTATATAATGTGGGTGGTGCATCATTCTCACTGCACTGATGCAAAACTGATGTAGTGATGGTGCGTTAGTGTGTGTGGTCCAGACGATAGCTCATCTCTTGCTGCACAGTTTGTGTTGGTCATCCTCCAGTCCTACATCAGTGGTCACAGATCGCTGACCACAGGACACTGTTGGCTAGATAATTTTGTTTGGTGGACTATTCTCAGTCCAGCAGTGACATTGAGCTCTGCAAAAGTCTCAAAACACAAGCATCCAAAAATTGAACACGACTTGCACAACATTAGCCAAACGCGCTGCAAGATCTGAAACCACAAGCATCAAAATGAGACCGCTAGCAAACCATTAACCGAACGCGCTGTAAAGTCTGAAACGCGCAGCAAAGTCTGAAACGCGCAGCAAACACTGAAAACACATGCAACTTCCAAAACCGTCCAAGTGGACAGACCCATTCGAGAGCGGGCTGCGTGGACCTGGACGTAGACGTACGTCCAGGTCCAGGCAGCCCACTCTCAAATGGGTCCGTCCAATTTCAGTGTCCCTCGGAAACACTTCTGTTGTGTCTCGAGGCTTTTTGCATGTGTTTTGGAAGTTGCATGTGTTTTCAGTGTTTGCTGCGCGTGTAAGACTTTACAGCGTGTTGCTTAATGGTTTGCAAGCAGTCTCATTTTGATGCTCGTGTTTTCAGATCTTGCAGTGAGTTTTTGCCGACATGTTGCGCAAGCGTAGTCATTTTGATGCCGTGTTTTCAGATCTTGCCAGCGCTGCTTTGGCTAATGTCCCGGTGGCAAGTAGTGCTCTTTGATTGATGTGTGTTTTTCAGATATTGCCAGTGCGTTTTGGTGCTAATGTTGTGCATAGTGTGGTCATTTTGATGCGTGTGTTTTTCAGATCTTGCAACGCGCGTTTTGGCTAATGCTCTGGTGCAAAAGTAGTGTCTTTTGATGCTTGTGTTTTCTAGATCGTGCACGTTTGCGTTTGGCTATGTTGGCAGTGTGTCATTTGATTGCGTGTGTCTCAGATCTTGCGGTGCTTTTGGGAAGTGTGGGCATCTGTGTCATTTTGATGCTCGTGTTTTCAGATCTTGCAGTGCGTTTTTAACTTGCAGTGCGCTGGGCTTTCTCAGTCACTGTACATTTTAGGACAAAACATATCAGCTTTGGAACATTGTCGCTGACCACAGAATGTGATGGGCTGATTTTTGTCACAAGCTAATGCCGAACTACAAAATAACAATACATCCTGAGAGGCTTGTGGTCCATCTGCCTCAGATCTTAGCACTTCACATACTCTACCTAACTGTCCTCACACTGAGAGACACCTCAGTTCATCTAGAACTAGTAAGTCTATGACTGTGAAGACTTGAAAACTGTTACCTCTAGTCTGTAAAGCACACTTTCTCAAGTTCTGCACACAAAACATTATAACACACACATTGCTGTGTCTGCACGTCTCCGCTGCTCTTGGTTGGTTGAGCTTTCTGGGAAAACTTCACACAGGAGACTGCTGAGTGGAGCTGTGGGGAAAACATGCTTTGAAACCTCTGTAAGGACCATGAATTCCTTCTAATTCAACCGCACTTCAACAGAATCCAACAAAAACTTCTAAGCACGAGATAGCACAAAGGTTCGAAGTCAGACACAGAGGCCGGCGAGAAGAACTCCCTGGCCAGCCAAAACGAATGGCTGTTCCAGGGATTTATACAAAATAGGGCTGATTACGACTCGATGAAAGTACGGCTGCAGCAGCACCGCTGCGCTACGGAACCATTAAGCAGAAGCCATGCTGCCATTGCATCCGACCCCCTAAGGAGGTCTCGTAGATTCACAACTATCGAGAGGACAGTAACAATATTAGAAATTTAATTATTCATTTAGATCATAACACAACAATTAAAAGGAGGGGGGATTGACGACAGGGCTCACCTTTAGGCTCGGAATTAGTTTATTTCACTCTGCATAATTCAAACGTTCCCCACGGTGAGCCTCTCAAAGCAGCTCATGGGAGGTGAAGGGAGAACATGGAAATGTAATTGAATTGTGACACTGCCAAACCACTGAATCGATACAGCGCCTTCCTTCCTGAGCGGCTCCCGAGGCGAAACCAGCTGACTAAGCACACTCGGAGAAAGCTTCCTAGAGCTGTTAGTATTCACCATGTTAGAGCACGCTTCAAGATGGGAGTTTGAGACATCCTCTCTATCACGATTTGCGTACGGCTAAAGCCACTTTGAGTTGATCTGGAGCTGTTTCATAAGCGTAATTTCGGCCTGCCTGCTGTAGGTACATTTAATTGAGTGGCAACAGTAATGAGATCATCATCGTACACTACACGAAATGCATATGTTTAGTGCAGGGTAGAGCAAGGACTCTGTTGATTGCTACTACTGTACCATACACAGCAATAAAGTGAATCCTGAGCTCAGCTCTGCATTCATCACCCAGACTATAAATGAGCCAGTGGGGTGTTTCTATTAAGCAGCAGAAGCAGATGCTGCTCTAAAAGTGTCTCGGTGTGTCCGGTTATGTGTGTGTTTTGGGTGTGTGGTTGTGGTGGTGTGAGGTGTGTATCCCGCTCTGTACTCTTTTTTTTTCCCATTCTCTATCACGTCTATCCCCTTCATCCTAAACTATTCTTATTCTGTCTACCTATGTCTAGTCTTTTTCTATCACTATCTATCCACAGTGATATCTACTATTTCTCTTCCTATTTCTCTTTTTTCCATGTCACTACTAAAGCACAATAACTGATTTTTACTCCATAGTTCGATGGGGTCGTGTTTTTGTGCCACGCACACCAGCATTGTTTAGGAGCAAGGAAGTTTTGACTGGATGATACTGTCTTTCTATAGTCAGACTAGTGTCCCATAATAAATCCTGCACTGAGGAATCCATCTACCTAAAAACACTTTCTGTATCGTGTTAAACAAATATATATATAGGCACATGGCTGAATTCCTGAACGTCTTTCAAAACAGGGAACATGGTTCCGGCCATGCGAGGCACCAGGAATAAGGTTGGGCACCATGCCTCTGGTCAGTCACTTAGTAACACTCACTTTGCTAGTAGCTTGCGCATGAGGAAACTTCTGTCTATTCGCCCTTGCTAAAGACCTCTTATTCTATGAATTATGAGGTCTATCCCCAGACTCTCTATAATATTAAGCCTATCGGGTCCATAAGTCCTTCAGGTTGCACTCTCTTGAGGTAGTCCACTGTGGATTTGAAGGTGTGTTTAGGATCATTATCCTGTTGTAGAAGCCATTGTAGAGGTACTGTGTAAAAGACACTGTTTGCGTTTAAGATGTTCAGTTTCAGAATTGCTTTTAGAAGTTAATTCAATGCGTTCTTCACATTACACTTCGGTTTAAACTTCCTAAGTTCACAAAAACTTTGTTTCCCAAATATTTAATGCCTGTTTAGATGCTACTTTGCAAACTTCTGAAACTGAATGTTGTGGTGAAAAGACAGGGAAGGTTTTCGTCTTATGACTTTTCCATGAAGGTCAAATTTGTGCGGGGGTCACAGCAAGTACAGCGCCATTCTATAGTCTACTAAATATTCCTGAAGGTCTTTTGGAGCCAAACAGGGGTTTTAATTTGCCTAGCAAGTGCACGTACAGTTCCATTGGAAGCTTTTGACCTAACACTGTTCCTGTTATCTGTCTATTCATTAATTAAAGAAACAGCTAACTGAAAATGCTTTGCTATCTTTATTCATTTATTTATCTTTCTTCTCTATCTCTCCACCGCTCTGCCTCTCTCACATCCATACTCGCAATATTCCCTTCCCCTCCCTCTTCTCTCTTTCTCTCTCGTCTCTCTTCCCCTCTCTCCTGTTTTCATTTCCTCTTTCTCTCTTTTTCTCTACTAATCTATCTATCCCTTTTCTTTCTCTTTCCCTCTACCTCCCCTCTCTCTCTCCCCACAGTCCTCCTCCCAAGAGAGTCTGTCTGTATACTGTAGGAGAGTCATTTCTCCAGCAGCAGCAGCGTCTCAGGTACAGGTTTGATGAGCTGGATTATCAGTGAGGCATGAGGGACATGAGTGCATCAATATCCCTCTCTCTTATTTTCCCCGTCTGTATCCATTTACCTGTCTCTCTTTCTGCTTCTCCCTTCCATCCTGTCTGTCTCTCTTTCTCTCCTTTCTTCCCCGAGGCTGCTCGAGGAACAGATGTGACAGAGGTGCAAAAAGGGGCTTTTTCCACTGTTATTTTTCCAGTACAGGCATGACAAAGCCTGTATTACTGCAGCACAAAGAGCAAGCCAGGATAGTCCATCTGACTCACAGACCGTGATGCAGTCTGCCGTCAACATGACCTTCAGCTGTTCGTTCCGCTCAGGCACACACCACCATCCCCACAGAGAAACTGATGCTTTTAACAACTCTAACAAAGACACCCGAAGGTCAGGCAAAAAGTTCATACGCACCATTTAAGCTAATAAAGGTCAGAGGATCTCATACTTAGGAAAATTGGTATGACGCAGCAATTTTACATTGCACGATTATGGGCTTTTAATCACTAATACCTCTGCTTATCCAGGGAATATTAACGGACAAACAAACCAATTAGGCACATAATACCACCCCCCTCTGGGGTTTTTGGCTTTCTCTAATTAGGCTTAATACCTGCTACTGTGTTTATACTGGAAGAAAAGCCAGAACACCAGCACTAGCCCTACAGTGTACTTCACTTTTAGATGTTCTATGTTTTCATAAAACCCAGTGTGCTGGAGGTCTAATTTGATCAATAGTTCACACCTACTCAATCTGTCATTTTTCAATTTTATGCATCAGCAGCTTTGCCCTGTTACATAAGGCAGCACACAAAGAATGACGTCAGTGCATTTGATCGATGAAAGACCTCGCTACCAGCTCCACCTCTCTCCTCTTGAGAGAAAGAGGCTTTTTACATAGAATAGAACAACAACACAACTACCTATGCTATATGAACAAAGCTCATAATTCTCAGTCACTGTACCTGTGAAGAAGCCAACATTTAATTCAGACTGCCTGTAGAAATTAAGTTACAATTAATTTACAATATTGTTTTTATATCTATTTATTGCTTATCGATTTAGGTTTTATTTTGTTTTTTTATATTTCATTTTAAATTAATTGTAAGTGTATTTAGAGCAATTATTTCAGTATGTAGTATGTGTGCCCACCCTTTGCCTTATTATTAGGTCCTTATAGTCTTCAAGTATTTCAAGTTGGTGGTCCATTGTTCTGAGAATACACAGCAACTTCTTGGTTTTAATTTACACACATTCCTTTTTGTGTCCTTTTTTCAGTAGCAACTTCTTTATAACAACACATGCTTTCAGACTTACATAGCTGAGTTGTCTTCTCAGAGCAGGAGGATAGACAGAAGCACCTATGGATTGTTTCAGTCACAGGGAATGCAGGATGGAATATTAATGTTTGCATGTTACTAAATGTGGGTGTTTTATGAAACAACCAGTTTGTACTGAAAAATGGAAGATGTAAATATGATTACACACAGCTTAAACCGCTGATCATACCTCTCTGAGAACTGTGTGGGCATAGCTAAAGAGCAGCTCGATTTACAGCTCTCTGTCCAACACTCCTGGCCTGCTCCACCATCTATACAGAACTAATATCCTCCTTTATTTTCCACCTTTAATGTAATGATAACTGAAAGAAAAACATTAACAGACAGACGGACTAAGGAACAACCAAACGGACAGATGAAGCAATTTGTGAATGAATGGACAAGCAGACATATAGACATTTATACAACCACACAAACAGTGATGGACAAAACCATGTGTAACGGAACAGATGAGCACATTGACAGATGTGCAAAGCAACACATAAACGAAGGACCGGATAAACAGACAAAGATGTTGGTTGTGTGTGAGGATAAATGAATGAACTGGGACAGGTCCCTACAGACAGGTGATCTAGCCTGCTAGCTTTTGGTTATGCTGGGTTAGCTTTAGCTCACTAGCCTTCTCTCACTCTGAAACCGTTTTGGGTGGGTGTAGCAGGAGACATCAGCCTTGTGATTGGTCAGGGAATGCTAACAGAAGAGTTGCCCAAGATTTGAACCACACAGTTTACATGGAGAGGAGAGAAATACAGTGAAATATGGTGACTCAATGAGTCAAGGCCTTAAATACTGTTTATCTGATGGAGACAGTTCCGGTGGGCTACCAGGTCCTGCACAGTCCCCTTTATCTTTTAATCATTTTTACAGAGTTTTGTAAGCACTTTTTTCCCCTTTTGACTTCTTCTCTATGCTAGTAAATAGTTTTGTATGCAATCTAGTCTAAAAATATCTATTAAAAATCTAACTCTTTGTACTTAATGGCTGTTTTGACTGGAAATTGAATAAATGAAGGTTGGCCTCTGACTTTCTGAAAAGTCCTCTAAATCTAACAAAGGAGCAAATGGCAGAGCTCGTTCTAACATTTCACAAATGTGAGAATTACGATAACAAACTTCAGAATAAACTGTATAATTAATGTGGAAAAATAAAGAAGGGTTCTTTGACTTGCATTTTAAGTAGCGCTTCCTAATACAAACATTAAATATCTATAGGATAGGTCTGTCCATCTGTCCACTGACTTTGCTGATGTAGCCTGGGGAATATAAAAGAGACTCTGCAAGAACTACTAACCCAAATACTGGCAGAAGGTACAGTTGCACTATTGGTGATGTTTGCTTTTATTTCAAGGGCTTGGCATTTAATAATGATGTTCAAATAGCTTTTTTGTCATGGCTAGATTTGGAGGAGGTCCTTAGTGTTTTATATCAAACTCGGCTAAGACCACAGGTGATTTTTCCATTAACACAAGTCAGAATATCAATAAAAGCCGAAGCCCAGTGCCAGGCCTCTTAGCCTGCCAGGCTCCCAGTGAGAATGGAGCATTAAATGAGGAAATGCTTTTGCAAACAATGCTGTAATAGGTTTCAGATCAATACTCCAGCAGGAGCCTGCATGAGCAGTGAGTAGCACTGGTTCATTGGAGACTACAGAATGTTCAAAATGAGCTTTGCTCATGCAGTTTGTAGACCAATTCTTCCACAGAGCAGCAGAAAATGCCCCTCTTTCTCTCTTTCTTTGTCCAGGGGTTCAGTTGCTACTCTATTGCTGTGCCAGGTCATTCACCCCTTTACTATTAAACCTCGGCTAGCACGAGAGCTGGCTGAGGGAAAGTAAGTGTTTGTAGAAACTGGTTTTTCACCTCCCCCCGTCTGTGCTCCTGGCAACAAATGCTAAGCAAGAGCATCAAAGAACAGACCCCCGAGTATGTCATTTTGTAGTTCACGATTAGCATTTGAACAAGCCCAAGGTTTAAGCCAGTTTTATCTGTAGAAATAAATAAATAAAAATAGAAATGATCAGTAGGGAATTGCTGTGGCTGTTATTCAAAAACAGGCAAAAACACCATAATGATAATTTCTGCTATTCTAATAGTGACTTGCAATGATCTAACAGTGGTTAACATGATTTTTGTTGTTGTTGTTTCTAAATAAATTAATCAAAATCAAAACTTGCACTCAGTTATGTTAGTATTTACTCTGACACATTAACCTCCTGAGACCCGGACTTGCTTGGTGTGCAATTTTAATTTCTCCTAGCTATTTGTGATTAGTAGGACCTAACAAGTATAAAAACTAAACGTTGTCTTTGTACAGGAAGTTGTTTTGGCAAAAACAATGCCCTCATATGAGTCCAAAGGGTCAACGTTTTAAAAAGCATCATGGTGCAGAGAAGCAGAAATGAAGTGTCCACATATGAGGACGCTGGGGTCTCAGGAGGTTAAGGTTTTGGCATCATAATAAGGACATAACAGAATCTTCAACTTATGGCAATATGCAAAAATCACAACATGGTCTTATGCGATAGTCTCGATGGTTGGGACCATTGAACCAATCCACTGCACAAGTTATCTTAGTAAGTTATCTAAGTTATAGATATTGACTTTTTAATGTATGTTCCAAAAAATGGATTTTTGTACAACTCACAATCACGTAAAAGCTCAGACATCTTTACTTTATCGAAGTAACATATGCATTAAAAACATTATACAGTTCAGCCACATACAGGGGTTGGACAATGAAACTGAAACACCTGTCATTTTAGTGTGGGAGGTTTCATGGCTAAATTGGACCAGCCTGGTGGCCAATCTTCATTAATTGCACATTGCACCAGTAAGAGCAGAGTGTGAAGGTTCAGTTAGCAGGTAAGAGCACAGTTCTGCTCAAAATACTGCAATGCACACAACATTATGGACATACCAGAGTTCAAAAGAGGACAAATAGTTGGTGCACGTCTTGCTGGCGCATCTGTGACCAAGACAGCAAGTCTTTGTGATGTATCAAGAGCCAGGGTAATGTGAGCATACCATCAAGAAGGACTAACACCTCCAACAGGATTAACTGTGGACGCAAGAGGAAGCTGTCTGAAAGGGATGTTCGGGTGCTGTCCCGGATTGTATCCAAAAAACATAAAACCACGGCTGCCCAAATGACATACTGAAATGACTGTATTGACTGAAATGACAAATGACTGTATTGGCCGCAAAAGGAGGCCTTACACCATACTAATAAATGATTGTCTAAAACCAGGTGTTTCAGTTTCATTGTCCAACCCCTGTATATGAGTGTAACGAAGGTTTCAGAGGAGCACAGTTAGTGAAAAAGCATCTCTCGGCAATGTCTTCCCTCATACTCTGCATGTGTTAAAGCTGTATTACAAACTTGAATCAATAAAATCACTTAAATCTGTAAATCACTTTGGCAGTAATTGGTTACAGTGTGAGTAGTTATTGTTGTTATATAGTACGGTGTGTAAGTAGTGTATGATTAAAGTACAAATCTTTGTGCAAAAAAAACTGCAAATGAAAATATTTGGTTTATTCATCTTTGGCCTGTATTTCAACAAAATCAATACAAAAACAAGAGAGGTGATATTTTATTAAATTCATTGTTTTTTTGTGTAAATATTTGCTCATGCTAAAATGAATACCTGATGATTTAAGACTAAAAACATTGCAAAATGTTCAAAATGCATCTTTAAAATTATGTAATTGTGCTTGGATATAGCATCCAATTATGTCAGAGTCCTTTATGAGCAAAAATGCATTTTAGAATAATGTTCTTTAGTAACCACAGCAGAAGCCTTTTATCAACAAAATATCCAGATACACTGATGACATCTGTGGACTAGAGCTCCTTAGAAATGGACTGATGCACTGTGGTGTGTGCATTGTTATCAACCTTTTAGATGTTTAAGGAAGTAATGAACATTGTATATTTTGAAGCAACATATGCTGCCTATAGGATTGCAAAGCTGAAAACCTATATAACAGATTTACCATATGCAGAGGCGTGTTAGCGTATAGCGGTGGGGGTGTACATATCACATGACTCAAAAAAGTTTTGATTATAAGGTAGAGACTGTCTAATAGCAGGAAGCCTTAGTCTGTGTGTATGTGTAGGCTCACATACAGCCTTCTCCCAGCAAGCTGCCACACGCTCGCAGAGTCAAGAAGAGATGGCACAAGGTGGGGGGTCGTTTCACACCATGGCACCCGTGTTCTCAGGCCCTACGCTTTGTGAGAACGTCCCCAGGGAGCTGCCACTGCAGCCACCATGACTCAGTCCCTGTCATAACCCATCCAGGCAACCTTAACAAGCCATCCACTCTCCCCACCCTGCCTTTAACACCAACACAAGCTGAGAACATGCTCATTTAGTCCCCGTAGAGGCTGGTGAAATTTGATGAAGTAAGAATGCTGCTTAGTGGCAGATAGCTGTTGATTAATCAAAGGGCAAAAACCTTCAGCTGGGCCACTCTCTGGAGCTGATATTAAGGCTCAGTGTGCAGCAGAGCAACTCAAGCTTCAGAGTCATGCTGCTGACTGCAAGCTGAGGCTGCTACAGAAGTTGCGAGCACCTCTGTGACACCCAGGGCTGATTTTTTCAGGGCTAGGAGACAGATAACACGTCTGTCTGCTTCTTGAAGGGATGAAAGGGAGCCAACAGGCTCCTGTTCAAAATAAAAAAGACTGTGGCCCATCAGTATCAAGTGTCACAGAGGTAGAGCTCTGGTGTAGGTTTTTCCCTGACTATAAACTCATATTAATGAGGATATGGGAGGAAAACAACTGATCCCAGATCCATAATTATACATTTGGTTGTCATTTCCCCTGACAAATGAACCGAAGTGTACATGAGTACCAGGGAACTATTTGGTTAGTTTTCTTGCTAGGGCACCAAGCTGGGACATAGACTTACCATCAATAGCATAGATGCACAAATAGTACAAGGAATCAACTGATAGGAACGAAACATGGTGGGTTGGTGAAATCGTGAGACATGCAAATGATTTAAGGTTCACTCTCAGCCATGCATGTGATGTTAACAATGGCGGGGCTTGCCTGACTGAGCCATTAGCCATGATTGAGTACATTCAGCAACATTCAACATTGGCAAACACCTGTATGACACAGGACTGCATCCACCCAGACTGTTACGATGACTGCCCTTAACACCACGTCAGCTTCACCAAAGACTGCAGTAGTCTTGTGCCAGACTGTCATGGAGTGACTCAGAATGGCAGTGGGTCATCTTCAGAGTCCCACTTTTGTGTTGGTGGAGATGACCAACAAATCCTTGGGTGGAGGCACCGTGGACAGCACCAAGATGTACGGCTTGTTATCATGCAGCACACATCTAGAAGGCCAGCTGTCGCTACACCTCATCTCCTACCACAAGATCTGCAGGACCTGTGCGAGAGTGTTCAAGCTGCATGGGATGGATTTTCGCACCATAAGGAAGCTCTATATCTCCATGCTGAGACGTCTGGCATGTCATGTTAGCAAACATGGCAGCCTGATGCCATACTGAGAGACTCTCTATTTGTAGACCGGTAAGTAGTGCCAATATCAGTCTAAACTTTATCATTTATTGCTCCTGGTATGCTTTATATATATACTCTAGATCGATTTAAAATTCATAGTTTACATGTGAAGGTTTGTAGAAGACAGTAATACATTTTGTGTTAAACCCCCGACTGCTGAGATAGCAGTGTTGTAACCTTCGGGAGACTCTTCCACACAAGTAGTTTGTTGCTACTGTTGTTTGTGTGTATTCCTAACACTAGATTTACATGAGAACAACCCATGTGACCAGACAAGCTAAACAGAACCCGCCTTCTTTCATAGTTCTGTTATGACATGGGAAAAATTCTCAATGAGGATACAGATAGTTCTGTGTTCAGATTTGTATTGTTCTTTACCGTACTGTCCTGGTCAAAAACACCATACGGGAACTCTGATTCTTTGCCTCCCTAAGATGACGAGTTTTGAAATAAAAACTCTCTTTGGAGAGAAGTTTGACCACTAAGCCTGAGGCTAAATTAAGCAATATTCATGCAGTTTGGTATGCAAATGATCTGCTCACTTTGCCATTACACAATGTAATCTAAATTCAGATTACCCACAGTGAACACTCACTCACAGAATTCACACTAATTCCCTTTTATATCACAGAATCATGACATGCATATCCTCACAGCTGACAAACCACCAGTGTGCAGGCACATTGTGTACTCCACAGAGATGCTTATTTTATCTTCTGAAACTCAATTTTAGAACATAAATTAAAACACAGGTACTAAAAGTTTAGTAACATGCAATTATCCATAATAATACTGACTCACAATTCTGTACTAGCAATGTTTGAGAGTGCAAATGCTAATTGGGTGATACAAATATTCAAACTTTTCAAAGAAGGAGGTGTTGGTTGCAGTGCTATTGGGAAGGAAGATACAGGTAAATGATGGCACATTTAGGCTTATATGGGTAATGCATCTTAAGCTACCCAGAAGTAGTGTCTCTCAGTATGGAATCTGGCCGACATGTTTGCTAATGCAACATGCCAGACGTCTCATTATGGAGATGAAAGCTTTAGTGCAAGTTCTGCCAGGAAGACTCCAATGCTACATCACTCATTCATTCATTACTCTGGCCAATCGAAATGCGAAAAATCTTTAAAAGGATTCAACTTATGCTCGTGTTTTGCCACTTTCAGGGGCCAATGTTTCTACATTTCCTTCTGGATGCAACTATTTGTGCAACTATTTTGTCTGTCCTACCAAACCTATTAACCTGAAAAGCGATGGTAACAAGGTTCTTCCTTGACTCATATAGCTACTCAACTGTATTTGCTGACCCTATTGGAGGAGAGAACCAGCAGCTCAAGCTCTGAAAATCAAACAAAAGATGTTTAACTTGTGTTTGACTGGCCTGCATCACAAGGATAGCTCCTATGAAAAAAAAAAGAAAACATTGCGGTATGAAATGATATTTTCTTCAGCACTTTAATTACAAGGATTTGCTTTTTCTGGGACATCCCATTTTTTCTGGTTGTAGTAACTTGTGTTTGCAGCAAAACACTAACAGCCTTAACAAGCACATCATTTTCCCTCAGAGATATTCTTATCACGGGAAACACTTTCACACATTCCTAATTATAAACCTGCTGCCCTCACATGCCTCGTACCCCTGGCGAAAGACTGAGGGAGAAGTGGGGTGATGCTGGTGCACATTTAACACTTTCAGACATCCTGGCTGTGTGCTAGTGCCTTATTTCAGCATTTCAGCTTTAAAGTGGGCTTCACAATGGGCAACTTTCAGTGGCTTCTTCTACTGGGTTTACATGGAGCTTCCAGTCATCATGGATAAAGGACAGTATGAGGTCAGATCAGATCAGATTAGCTAAAAATATACAACCAGTTGGTCTGACATTGATAATGTGATAAATAGATAGATAGATAGATAGATAGATAGATAGATACTTTATTGATCCCAGAGGGAAATTCAAGAATGTCACAAACAATGTCATACATAATGTAATTATTGGCGAGGAGCTGGGAGACCTGAGACTCATAACTCTTTCATAACTACTTGAATTACTGCATGCCTTATTTATTTCTTAGGCTGTCTGTGGCATGGAAATAGAAGACGTTCCCTGTAGTGACCCCTGCACATGGTTATTCAAAGCGACTTGCTGGTGGGGAGAAATAACTGGCACATTTCCTTCAAGCTGTTCCAACAAGTCTGTGAGGCCATGCAGCCAAGGGTGTTTAAAAGGGTGATATTCAGTTGTAGCAGCCCGTCTAGTGTAGGCCACAACATAAAAAACTCTCCCTGCCCCACCCACGGTCAAGCTGCCAGACCAATAACACCAAACACAATATGCTTATGAAATAGAATAAGCAAAAGCAAATCCCATTAGAAATACAGGCATCACCACTTCAAGCTTCCAAGATGGAGTTAAGTGGAGTTCATAGATAGCACAAGGCTTTGCATACCTCTGTCATCAGACAAGCTAGCAAACACATGGAGTTGCAGTCCCATCTACTCTGTGCCGTGTATTCTCTTGTTCTAGTAGAGGCATCAAAAATGAAGAAGAAGGAGAGGGCATTCAAAAAGACGGCAACCACTCTAAAATTTGAACCCTCAGCCTTGAGCCTGGTTTTGGGTGGGAAAGCCCCCAGTACTTTAGCCTGCTTCTCTCATAGTTACATGGTGCCTGCACTGTACCCACATTATCTTTGATTTCCAGAAAAAATCCAAAAATGTCTATTGGTCCATCCATCATAGATTTTCATACAATGTGAAGTACATCTTCAAAAGTAAGCTCACTGGACAGAAAATGAGTCACCTGTGACTGGAACATAACTGATAGTGTGTAATACCTCCACAACCATGAATAACGGCTGTGGTTTGTTTTGGCATGGACTGGTCAAGTTTCTGGATGTAGGCCACATCAGTGTTGAGATTTACACACTAAAGCCTGATAGATGCCTTTCCTGAGCTTCTGTTGTGTATTCGGAGCAAAGCTGTAGTGATATCTCAAAACTCAAAACAAAGGCCATTCCACAAATTCTGGTAGACTGTGGCTACTGAGGCTGCTTATGACATGCTTATAGTGCTCACATAAAATCTTACATTTTCTTGCTGTTAATCTGCTTTGCCTTCTCAGTAAAAGGCTTGTGTGGAGCCCCATGGCGTGCAGAATACACTGTGGTGCTTGTGAAGTTAGCTAAATGGTTGAGTTCAAATGGACTGGAGAATAAGTCAGACACCAAGGACATGGTATTCTTTGCCTTACACTTAAGCATTTTAGCTTCTCTGAGATCAAGGTAGATCTGGAATGTCATGAGGACGCAGGGTTTTTTCATCTGAAGTGGTCTAAGAGCTCGGCAAAGGCACAATGCAAAACCACTCTCCTAGTGGCTCAAAATATGGGGAGGCAGCACTACTTTGTTCTTATTGGCCTGCGTTCCATAACCTCCTGGAGGCCCTTGATGGCAATTCGTGAGGAAGTATGGTCGTGACGGCTGTAGATTCAGTCGTGACTTCTGTGATGAGCAGAGACAAACTCAATTCAACTGTACTTTCAAACTCCCTGTGCAACTGAAATTGAGTCCAGTCCATGGTGCATCAAATGCCAGGTTGGGTGGTGGGGTTAACAGAAGGTTATTCAATGGCAGTATGTAATTCTGCAAAATGTGCTCTGCATCTGTGAGGGGAGTAATGAGCCAGCACCTTCAGTTAGATCGTTCTAGTTTGGGAAGAACTTGGGCAGACAGTTGCCCTCTGCCTCCAGAACAAGTTGTAAGGCATCCTGGGGTGGCAGCATGTAGAATATGGCTTCAGTCCTAGCAGGCTAGGGCTTAAAACACCTTCCTGGCTCATGTAGCGACTTCAGACCTTGAAAATATACTTCGCATGCTTGATGGCCAACAAAGATCTTTCAGGTTATAGAAGAGCATTTATAAATGGTTCAGTTTGTAACCATACCCCATTTACTATACCGAGATAGTAGTTATGTTCACACGTTACATCTCACAGGGAGGTCAACAAAAAGCTACACTGAGTTTCTGTTACTCAGTTGTTTTATATCTGGAATACTAAAACTACCAGTTTGGGATTTGTTGACATACCTCCCAACTCTTACTGCTATCTATGCCTCCACCATGTGAATGTATACCGATCAGTGGCCTTTCTATTTGGTGACACCTAGTTTTGTCATCAAATGCACCTATTGTTGAATTTCCTATTCGGGGCAGGCACTTTAGTCCAAGATACCACTGTCAAGACAAAAGACTCCGGGTCGACACTCGCAGAGTTCAAAGTCAAGGCTGAATGTTTATTGTACAAGGACGTGAACAAAACTAAGCACCAATGCTAAGACAGCAACAGGGGGAGGGCTAGAAACTTAGTCGAGGCAGGCAAAGTCGAAACCAAATGAGAGGAAGTTAGGAGAAAAAGGCAAAAGGATAGTCGACAACAGAAAAGAGATCAGGAACCAGAAAAGAGATAATTCACAGAAAGAACGCTCAGGGTTGCATCAAAGTGGCAAAGCTTCGCAAAAGCTGAAGCGGCGTGGAGAGGTATAAGTAGAAGGCGTAAATTAAGTTCAGCTGTCTGCTAAAACTCCGGTGATGGAGAGCAAAGCGGATAGCACGCGGGCGTGGCGTCATCGAGCGTTGCCCTCTGGGAAGTTGAGTCCGGAGAAGCACGGGAGCAGGAAAAACCCGGAAGCGTGACATCTATAAACAAATTTCCTGCTGGAAGTGTGAGCCAAGATGGAAGAACTCCCAAACAAAGCTTGACATAGTGGCCTGTGATATAACATGTCCTTTTGTATCACGCATGAGACCAGGCTTCCATGTCTTAAACAATGACTTGACCTCTATATGGCTTTAATGGTACTGTACTATTCAGTCTGTGCAGCCGTGTCAGTGCTCTGGGGTGACTGGGAGCGGATTACATTTTGCTCTGTTATAGAGTGATATGATGGCCACTATGAGAAGCAGTCACATTCATGAAAATTTCCTTTCCTTTTTCTGATTTTGAAATGGGCAGAGCAGATCGTGTCCACTGCAGTTGAAGCAATCCTGGAAGAGAAGTGAAAGGCACAAGTGATGTTCCAATATATTCCACATTCTTACATTAACTGAATGGATTCTTCTACCCATATATCTTCTTGGCTGACAAACATATCAGCATATTTTATTATATTACCGTAACATTTCAGTATGCCCCTATGTCTTCATCCTCCACAAATGTTAACGTGTCGAATTCATTTTGTCCATTACAGCCCATAAAGTTTCAGTGCAATGAAGGCTTCGTATGAAGTAGCTGACAGTCCCCACACTGCACAGTTCACTTGAGTTTAAATCTTAGCCAGTTGTCAGCAATGTTTTCCTCAAGGACAAGTGGCTCAATGCAGTGTTGTCCAATGCTATGATTTCTAAGAATTTGACACCTTGTAGATATGTGTGACAGAAAAGATACAAAAGCCTTAACTTCCTGGAGAAGCTAAACAAAATCCTTTGGGTCCTGTCAGCCTAGAGGACAATAACAGCGTTTCCATGTAGATTGGATTTGACCAGCACAAAACTTTCACCATCTTGGTATTTCAGGCTGATAAAACTAACATGCTAGGAATTCTGGGTAACTCTGCCCCATATTATTTGATTGCTTGTCTTTTTGAGTTTGGTCTATTGACTAATATAAGCACACTCATATTTTCCACCAGACAGTACAAACGGCTTGCCTGAATTAAGTGATAGCAACTAATTGTAAGAAAATAAGTAAATATGGCTTTATCATTCAAGTACAAATAGCATGAGGGCTTTCAGTGATTGTATTGGTTTATCAATGAAGGCACAAAATATGCTGAAATATTTTAGCACATGCCCAAAATAGCAAATTATGAAGATTTTAACGATCTTAACAACAAATCATTAAACACACAGATAAAATGATTTAGCATTAGAAGTTTGTTTATTATTTCTTTAAATAGTGAAGTTTTGTAGGTATACTAGCAGACAATCTTTTACAGGTACAGTATCGCTCCACTCAGCACTGACAGCTTCAAGCAGGTGACAAACATTTCCTAGTTAGTTTCTGTTTAATGTGTTCTCTACAGTGTTTAAATCTGAACTCCAGCAATCCAAAGCTATCAGTATAACCAACTGTTCTTTGGGCTTTGGCTTGTCCTATGCTGTATAGCCATTAGGGAACAACTAGGATTGTTATAAAACCCAGTGGTCCCAATAAAATGGCTGTGCAAAAATAAAAGCAGAATACAATGATGAGCAAATAACTAAAACCCTATATATTAATAAATGTAGTACAAATACAACATATAAAATGTTGACACGTATTGACATTTCGTTTTTGCAAAAAAATAAATGGTGATTTGAATTGGATGCCAGCAGCTTGTTACAAAAAAGTGGTGTATGCTAAAAAACAACTAGTAGAACATCTCAGAAGTAATTAGGTTAATTAGCCACAGTTCAGTAAAATGACTGGAGTATAAATGGGCCAGGACTTTCAGAAGTAAATATGGCGGTGTTCACCCCACCGTGAAAGACTTGTGCGGCAAACCATTTAAGAGTAACTTTCCTCAACCTAAAATAGCAAAGAATTTTTTTGCAATGGAATCCAGTGAAAATCTGTGTATGCAGATAACCAGGCCCAAATCAAAACTGGATGGCTGTGATTTTCAGGTCCTCAGGCAGGGAAGCATTGAAAACCGATATGTTCCTATAGTGGAAATCATTGCATGTTATTAAGAACACTTTCTAAAAACCACTTCCTGAACACAGTCTTTACTGCGTTTGCCCTGCAATTAAAACTCGACTCTACAAAGATGAAAACATACATAAACAGCATCCAGACATGCGCCTTCTCTGGGCACAAGCACACTAAACATGGACTGAGGTGTCTGAGGCCTGACAAATCAAAATCTTAAGTTTCAGAAATCATGGATCTCCTCTGGGGTAAAGATAAGAGGGATCATTCACCTTGCTATTGACATACAATTCTAAAACCAGCATCTGTGATGGTATCGGGGGAATAACTACACCTGGCATAAATGACTTGCACATCTGTGAAGGCACCTTTAATGTTTAATGTCGAACAATGTGTACAGGTTTTAGAGTAACATATGCAGCCATCCAGATGACGTCTTTTTCAGGGAAAACTACCAGTCTAAACAACTGTACTTTGGGCTTGGGCTTGTACTGTGCTGTAAAGCCTCTAGGAAACAAATAAAGGCTTTAATAATTTCCCCACTGTGGGATCAATAAAGGTCTTAAATTATTTATATGTATATCACATTTGCTTAGCTGAAAAAGAGAGATGTGGGACCTGGATTACATTAATATAACATTAGCAAATCTTGCTAGCTAAGGTCTTTGAATTTTGCTTAAAGTAAACTAGACATTTAGGTCTGCATTTAAAGTGGAACTGCAATCTGAATGCAATGATAGGTATGTATGTAGCTTGGTAAATTGTGTAGTTCTGTTGCTGTGTGTTAGCTGCTGGTCTAGGAGCATACTTCAGAATAGACTACAGTTCTGAGAATTATCAAATGCCTTTCCACATAAATACCATAAATGAATCTCTAATTTATATGGAATTCACAAGAAACAGAATGGATGTGTTGCATTTGCTCAGAGGAAGTATAGCTGCACATTGCTGCTGCTCCAAGAAACTTCAAAAAACAACTTTTTAGGAGAGGCTGAAAAACATTTCCGTGTTTTAACCTCATTATCACATACTGTTGGTTTGTGTTACATAAATATCTGTAGGGCATAAAGTGCATGCAGTATTGAGATACTTTCTTCTGACAGCAGTGAAATGAAAGTTTAAACCTATTTGTTTTAGACTCAGGGAGAGTGAGTGTGCATTCTGAAAGCAGTAATTGAAATTCATGAAAGAGATGATGTGAAGGGTCACCTGAGATGTAATTTACTTTACAGATGAGATGGTGCCAAAAGATCAGATCTAATTGTATCATGACACCGATACCACCCAGCCTGCTTCACAGACTGCTTCACAGATTCCTCACCCAGCAGTTCTTTACACAGGTCCAAACAGATTCAAGAGAAGGCTGATAAAACATGCTCAAACCTCTTTAAAAAGGATCTTCATATGGCTCGCCTCCAGATTTGCTTCCATCTTACTGTCAATCTCAGTTCTCAAATGCGATCTGGAGTTCCGCCCATTAATCTTTGATTACAGTTGAGGTTCCCTTGAAAATGACTATGAGTCCAACAGCCATCAATCTTGGCACTATGTGGATTCATTTCCTTCTGTAGAAGCCACGCAGGCTGTGGCGGAACGAGAAATCAATTTGGGTCACCTGAAACAGAGTGGCCGAGCAGTGGTATTGTGAGATGGCGGCTATTTGACTTCCCTCTGGCAGTCAAGGACACAGTGCTACATCTTCATCAAGTGCTGAGAGGTTCGGCCAATACCTCTGACAGTGCTTTCACCTTGCCTCAGCAATCCAGTGTCATCTTGCGGCCAGTGCCGCGCCACAGCTGCCCACAGCACGCCATTTAGCACCTGCCTTGCTCCCTGCAACTCGGAACAAGGCCACTCATGGGCATGTGCGAAGGTCTTTGCTGCACTTCTGCTCGTAAAACCTTTCAAGTGCAACCCAGGCTACTTTGATCTGCAGGGCTCTAGAAAGTGGAAGATTCGGAACACAGCTTCCGTGGCAGAAAGGCCTAGCATCTCTTAAATATTTTTCCGAGGATGGAAATGTGATTTGATTCCTTAAGCCCTTTGAATCGTGGGAAGCATTTGTGGAGATTAAAGCGGGTCGGAAATGAAAAATTCTCGTTACCCCCGCGCTAACCACATTGCTTAGCATCAAGACAATAGTTTTGCTTCCAAGAGACACCCGTGCATTTTCAAATTACTTCCTGGGTCTAAAAGTGTGCTGTGTTCTTTTCCTCGTCACGCCTTTCATCCTAGAGACTTGGTATGAAGCGCGGCTCGTTTCATGGGCCATGCAGAGCGACTGAGAGGACGTGTGTACACAGATAAAGGAGATTGTTCTAGGGAATAGATTTCATTATGCAGGGTGGGAGCCCAACATAGCAAGTCTCACCCCATCAGAGCAATAATGTGATATTGTTACTACTTCCTAACAGTCAAGGTGACTCTACTACAGTGCCGCCACCCAGGCCAGCTGACTGAATTTGCGACATAAGGACATGTGACCTCATTAAATTATTCAGAATGCCTGATTGGTGTTATTCGGTGCAATTAAGGTTTCTGTATTATGAAGCAATGAAAGTTTCTTAATGAATCACCTACCTTGGGAATATTACAATTTGACTGAGTAAGGAAAGCATGAATAACTTATAAGCTGCTCTTTCAACAGCATGCACAATGCGAGGCAAGTCAGCGTAAGCTTCAGAGCTTTAAAAAGTTCCAATGAAAGGAAAGAGCTTCAGCTCGGGCTCGGGAGAACACCAACATAATAACCTTCCAGGCACTGAATATCTAGACAACATGAACATTGTCAGCTGAATGGATCCGTCTGAGACCACGACACTGCAGCAGCTCCACTTTCATGTTGTCTTTTCATGTGGTGCTTTGTCCCTGGCTTTGATCTTCTAGGGCACTGCACTGAAAGGGTTAATTCTGCCACACAAAGCAACAAACCAATAGCTTTAATGTTAGAGTCTTGGGGTCAGCATGGCAGCAAGGCTGCTTACTGCTATGAATACACAGAGGAATGAGAAAATATTGGCCTGGAGCAGCCAAGATCATAGAAAACGTCTTCAGCGTGGAAGAGCAGTGAGGCAAACGGGAGTTGTTGAGACAAAATGGAGAAGGTTAGAATTGTGATGGATGGCAGAGAGGCTCAGTGGAAGCTGTCGGCATTGTGGAAGCTGGGGGACTGAAGAGTAATGGAGAGGAATTATTCTCTCTTACCTGCCCCTGAATCTCCCAGGAAGTCAATCTAGGTTCACATTAGAGCTAAAGGCAGCATGTAGTTAGGGGAAGAAGGCGGAAATAAGGTTGCCACTACAAATAAAATTGGGTTGAGAGAATCACTGAAGGAAGATTAACTGGGCTATGTTGTTGAACTAATATAATATGCGGTTTTATTTCTTTGTTTAACGCAGACCACAAACACCCAAGGTCAGTTCTTTCTTTCTCCAGCAGTTTTGATTTTTGTACTCGTTAAATGCTGATTTAGGCCCTCGTGGCATGTGATCTCTGAACACTTTATGCTTTATGATAATTAGGTAGATGCTTCCATATAATTTCTGCATGTACAATTATAGATTTAGCATAATTCCCTGCTTTATACCATGTATGAGAATGCAGAACAGGCACAGCTGACCTTGATTTTGGATACAGATATTTAAAAGGAAATGAAAAGCATCTTTTAAAGAGGGGGTTTATTATTGCAGCATGGATGGCAAGAGCTTTAGTCAAATAGACTGCTCTGCTGGCTACTGTTAAGAACGGTAACTAAAGTGGCTTCTGCATGTAGATATCTGGAGAGGACATTAGTAAACAGATCTGGAAACTGTGGTGGAAAAAGCACACCAATGAGCATGATGATGCACATGATTTAAATCCTATGTTTAATTAACAACAGTACCAAGATATTAAAACTGAAGGAAATATGCCCGTTTTAAAATTGATGACAACATGTAACATGTTTCAAAAAGGGAAAACATAGGAGAGACAAAAGACTGGTAAAGTTAAAAAAAGACCTGATGGAACATTTTAAAACCACAACAATTTGGTATATAAAAAACATCATCCAAGAAAGGCTGAGTCTTTCAGAAACAAGGATGGGGAGGAGTTCACTACTGCGCAGGCAAATTGAAGAACAGTGTAAAACAGCAAATATTAAAGAAGTCATGAAGCAGAAAACCCAAAAAACCCAACACACAAACAAAGAACTAACCTGAGCTGACCTTTGGAAATGGGGTTGTATAGAGACAAAGAGAAGAGATGCTCCTCAGGTGACTGAGAAAGTTAATGCAGGACAATGCAAGAGCTGTCAGCCCACAACTACATATAGAGGGACATTATAGTGGGGCTGTGGTGCATGAGTCCCTTACTACAAAGGTGAATGGCCATGAGTCATCCTGGGTACGTCTCCCTATGGGATTTAGTATTTAGGCTCTGCTATGAGGTTGGAGGGCACTTTACAGGGGAGTCCCCTTACACAGAGAGGTCAGTCGGGATCAATACAAAGTAATACAGAGGACCTTTATCCTATAACGGAACCTTTCTATCCTGATGGGAGCGGCCTCTTCCCTGAATAGTTTGATGAGTGTCAAAAGGATGTCAGTTTGCTACTGTCTCCTCAGTCACCAGATTTGAACCCAAACTGAACACCTACGATACATTTTGGACTAGTGTGTTACACAGTGCATTGCACCACTATCATCAAAGCAACACCTGTGGCAATATTGAAGAATCCCACTACAGACTTGTATAATCTATCTAGCCCACCTTGTTCAGGAATTTATTTCTGTTTTTTCTCCTTTAAATTTCACTCGTTGGTTACCAAGGTAACCAAATCACTAGCCAATTTACTGCATCTGATTTAGGATCATCGGACCAAACACACATGCACGGATCCTAGATCAGCACTCCTACTAAAATGCTTTACTGATAGAGGTCCTTGTCTGCATTTCACTGGGCATCTGTCTCAGGTTTCCTCTACTGCCAGCTGGGTCAAACGACAGTGGATCAAAACAAACTGCATTAAACTTTGTTCGGAGGGAACATCGTACTTTTGGTAAGGGAGGAAATACCAGGTTCTCCGGTGGGTTTTGGCTGAGCTGTAGTTGCAGACAGCATCCTTTGACAGTCTAGGTTTGTGAGAGCTTTCATGCGGCAGAGCTGTCAACTTTGACAACCGTCCAAAAGCCTTTTAACTGAAGTCCAAGGGATACCAGCCTGCCATCAAAGCCTGTGCGTGACTAGGAGGGATCAAGATCACCTTGAGCCCGTTCAGAGCTGTTGAAAGGGATGCGGCCCAGATGACTTAAGGAAAACTCATTGTTACAAAAAAGACAGAAGACAGAAAATGGTAAGAATATTAACAAGTTAAGAACAATAAAAACTGCAACACTAGTATGACTCATGGCTTTAGCTAAGGCTTCGGGCTCTCACTCAGCCCCAATGTTTATCTGTTGTTATTTGTTTTTATGAATGTTTTATTAACCCAAAATGTGCTCTGCCTTTACAAGCATGGTGGCTATCTGGAATATATTTTTCATATTTGTCCTCATTTTTAATTTTGGCTGGTCATTGCTACTAGCTGCTATTGCACTGTCATTTTCCATTGCTTCTTCTATATATCTGCATTCGCTTCAGGAAAGCTTTTTGAGTTATGCGCAGCTTTCCAGGCCACAGGACACCGAAACACATTAGCACTAACTTGCTTAATTGCCTCAGTGCTGCAGATGTAGCCAAATAGGCTAATACTGGATTCCTTTGCTGCAGTGTTGCTTTATGACCTGGGCTGAGTAACACAACCTCAGAATTTCTGCATGTCTGTCCCATGAGCAATTTAGCAGAAGCATATTAGAGTAGTTTAAGCTTTACACATTGGATACGGTACAACTCAAACTCATTTATGCTGTTCACATACAAACACCATAATAATATGGTTTGGCCATCTGGCAGAATGACTTTCCTTAGATGTGTAAATATGTATTTGCTTATGTGTTAAAAGGACACTGCAGGAGAGGGAGGGACTGTAGGACAGCTAGAAAGAGCTAGCATTTCATCTTTCATGTATACACAAGCACTCGACTAACAGCACATTTCATATTAATTCATAGAGCATATGAGAGCAAGGCACAATCTAATTTATAACATGGATATATTATGTTGCTGAAATCAAAACAGAGCATGTTCACACTTCTATTACAACAACACCTGCGACTTTTCACAGCAATCAGACAAATATTTATCATTTACCTTGAAGTCTTTTTTCATCATATCTGTCTATATCTAGGAAGTCATATACAGTGAGGAATATAAGTATTTGAACACCCTGCGACTTTGCAAGTTCTCCCACTTAGAAATCATGGAGGGTTCTGAAATTTTTATCTTAGGTGCTTGTCCACTGTGAGAGACATAATCTAAAAGTCCCCTTAATACAGTGCAGTGGTCCTGTCCCATGTGCAGAAAAACACCCCCAAAGCATGATGCTTCCACCCCCATGCTCCACAGTAGGGATGGTGTTTCTGGGATGGTACTCATCATTCTTCGCCCTCCAAACACGGCGAGTGGAATTAAGACCATCTGACCACAGAACTTTCTCCCATGACTCCTCTGGATCATCCAAATGGTCATGGGCAAACTTAAGTCGGGCCTGGACGTGTGCTGATTTAAGCAGGGGAACCTTCCGTGCCATGCATGACTTTAAACTATGACTTAGTCTTAGTGTATTACCCACAGTAACCTTGGAAACAGTGGTGCCAGCTCTCTTCAGGTCATTGACCAGCTCCTCCCGTGTAGTTTTGGGCTGATTCCTCACCTTTCTTAGGATCATTCGTTCTTAGGATCTTAGGCCCCAGTCCAAGGGAGACTGACAGTCATGTTTAGCTTCTTCCATTTTCTAATAATTGATCTTTTTTCACCAAGCTGCTTGGCAATTGCCCCGTAGCCCTTTCCAGCCTTGTGGAGGTCAACCATTTTGTCTCTGGTGTCTTTGGACAGCTCTTTGGTCTTAGCCATGTTAGTAGTTGGAGTCTTACTGATTGTGTGGGGTGGACAGGTGTCTTTATGCAGCTAACGACCTCAAACAGGTGCTTCTAATTTAGAATAATAAGTGGAGTGGAGGTGGGGTTTTTAGAGGCGGACTAACAGGTCTTTGAGGGACAGAATTTTTGCTGATTGGCAGGTGGTTAAATACTTATTTGCAGCAGTAACACACAAATAAATTATTAAAAAATCATACATTGTGATTTCCGGATTTTTTTTTAGATTATGTCTCTCACAGTGGACATGCACCTAAGATGAAAATTTCAGACCCCTCCATGATTTCTAAGTGGGAGAACTTGCAAAGTCGCAGGTTTAAATACTTATTTTCCTCACTGTATCTATGTTAGTGTGTGTTGTGCTGGTGTGAGTGAATTCAACACAGCAGTGCTGCAGAAGTGTTTAAACACTGAACCAACTCACTGTCCACTCTAATAGACACTCCTACCTTGGTGCTCCACCTTGTATATGGACAGTCAGAGATGAAAGCTCATCTGCTGCTGCACAATTTGTGTTGGTCATCATGTAGTCCTTCATCAGTGGTCACAGGACACTGTTGACTGGATAGTTGTGGTTGGTGGACTATTCTCAGTCCAGCAATGACACTGAGGTGTAAATACTCCAGCAGCACGAGTGTATAGATGAGTGTAGATATAAGGAGATGTACTTAAAGTGCTTAGTGAGTGTATGTATGTGCATTAATACAAATATAAATAAAGAATAATGAAGAAGATATTAATTGGAATAAATGTCATTAGTAATAAGAGAAACAGGCAAAAGGAGTATGTATCAGCAAATATTCAAATTATTTTATTTATATTGCATCTCCTAAAGGCGTTTTATAAATATATATATATACACATCAAGCCACTCTGAACGGCCACTTAATTATGCAGAAAATTGGAAAACTTCTGTGGTGTTCTTTCATAACTTCTTAACTGCTGCTGGCAGCACTGCTCTGCTGCTCCCAAACGGGGCATAGTTAAACAGGAAAATGACTTTCCTTATAGAATCAATAAAGTACACTTTATTTTACAGAACATGAATTCCCTTTGCTGTGCATATTATTGAGCATATTATTGGGCATTATTAATCTTGTACAGTGCATATGAATAAATAAAGTTACACTCCTGAAATGAAAAGCTCCAAGGTTCGTGCCTTGCACACACAATTTTAGAACCTTTTAAAATGATGTAGAAGTTCTTTAAACTTTTTACTGGTTCTCATGCTTACACATGTCATTTCCAAACATGCTCTTAAAGAACTATTCCTTGTAAGGTTTATAGTGAAGCAGGCGTGGGTTCAGGAGAAAGGTACATTTCTAGATCAGTTTGTCTTACTCAATGCTTCTCTAATCTACTCGTGCCTGATACAACACTCTCAGAGAACATCCCTCAGTCAAGAACAGCTAGAATCAGAAGACAGCAGAGATGGCAATGACAACTGATACTGTGTTCACATGAAGCCACAACAGATAATTCTGCCATCATAAGTGTCGATGTTTCACAGAACACAGCAGTGAGCAGAATGCTCCATCATCGTTGACCACATAAGCCATAGATGCCAATTATCTCATTGTTGAATTCCAGACAAATTCAGTATTATATAACAAAGTGCATTCTAGTACATTAAATATACTTTATATTTACCTGGGAGTGAAAATGAGCATATATATATATATATATATATATATATATATATATATATATATATATATATATATATATATATATATATATATAATGTAGTTAAATTGTAAGTGCTGATATTAAAGCACATTTCTTGTGCATTAAGACATACTTCATTTTTACCTTTTTGGAGTGCAGCAGTAAAAACAGCAACAAATTAAAACTCACTTGAGTTACTGATTAAATAATTATACTCTTTCTTTGATGTAACCACCAAACATTCACCAAACATCTTTCTGCTTTTATGTTTTGCTTTCTGTTGTTTTCTTAGAGACATGGGAAAAATGTGCCTTCAGGAAGCTTTGCAACTGCCCTAAAGACTTTAGAATATTTTCACAGTAGTGGATGTGACTAGGCTGCCTGCTCCCCGAGTTTCATATTGGGAACAAAATGGCATATCAAGTATCTGAGAGGAGGAGGAAAAGTGAGGGTGAAGCACACAGGTCAGGAACGTATGATAGATGTCCTCAGTGAAGAAAGACCCATTACGCCCCCATGATAGCACAGTTTGTATATGCGTTACCCTGTGTACCAAATGATGATGTTAATTAGTGTTCTCATATGTAAATGATTCGGAGCCATCATAATGAATGTCACATTACGTACTCAGGCTTTGTTTGGGGGGGCATAAGAGAGCACAGCTGATTTTTTTTTCTTTCTTTTTTTTTGTTGGATGTTCAGGTTTGGTCCGCTTTCTGGCTCTTATGTTTAGGGTGACATGAAATAGACTTTTTTCTGGGATGACTTCTGAATAGTAATTGCAGTTTTGCAGGCTTGGTGACCCAAAAATACCAGTATCTTCCGCAAATCTTCTGATTTCTGGGAACATTTTATAAATAAGTATGTGTCCTATTCCAGGATGTTCCTCTACAGCTCCATTTGTTTTAAACTTCTTAATTATTACCCTAACAGTGGAGTCAGGCATGTTTAATGTTTCCATTGCCTGATGTATGAAGGTCAACTCACTTTTGTTTCATTTGTGAATTGTCTTCCCCATGTTAATAAATTAATTAGAATTTCTGAATCTAAGATCAATCAGCTGTAAGCCAGTATTTGCTGAGTTTCAGTTCAAATATGCGATTCACTGATATTTCACTAATTTGGCTGACACTGAGCGCTGATGAGTAATTCATTATGTGCTATATTTTAGAAGTTAAGGATGACAGGACCCTGTAGTTCCTTGTGGAGCTACATGAAGGTACATCACTAACCTGACACAACAGAGAACATCACTTAATCCAGAGCAGTGAGAATGAGACAGCTGAGCTAGCAAGGACAAGTGATACAGTGTTCACATGGAGCCACAAGGCATGATTCTGCCATCATAGGTACCAATGTTTTGTAGACCACAGCAGTATAAGCAGAATGCTCCATCACAAGTTCATTTTCCAAACCGCCACCGTTAACCACAGGAGCATAGATGCCAAATGTCTCATTTTTGAATTCCAGACAAACCCAGTATTATATAATCAATCTAGACTGATAAAACTCTCTTCTGATAACCACACATTCTCTCCACCCATGCTCTAAACCATTGCAACGTTTGCATGCCTCCGTGCCCTGACACCTGCGTATCGCTGTAAAGTGCAGAATGAGGGGTTTCTTTCAATGTTAACCTGTAGCTTAAAAGTCCAGCACCACCCCTAATCAGTACTGGCTACCAACCATTTGTGCTGAAAGGGGACGGGTGCTGAGTATCGGCCTTGGAAACACTGACTGAGTGATTTCCTATTTAAGCATAAATGGAAACAAGCTTCAGATGTGCTAATAGGAATTTCTAGGGGTGCAAATATTATTTTATTAAAGGAAATGTATTTTTAATAAGGGTTTTGTTTTCCCAGAATCCATTTACTTTGGTTTTTACTTATTTCAGTTAATTAACTACTAAGGCTTTTTATCTATCTTCACTAAGAAAACTGATTAAACATTAATTTTTATTAAATTTATTAAAACTTTTAATTTTCTCCAACAACTTACAACAAAGGATTGAATGTAACATCAGCAGTATAGCCTATATACTTTATCGTATTGGTAGAAATCTAATACAATATTCCTTATTATCTGCTACTTATAAAAGCATTCCCCTTATTGATGTGTGTGAAACATGGAAATGAAGGGAAAAGGGAGAATGGTGGGTTTCCAGATTGAGTGGGTCCGGTTTGGTTTGATGAAGGGAGATTTCAGTGAGAGGGCCATAAACACCCTTGCTGTGAGGGGTCTGCAGAACAGGTGCAGCTGTGCAGTTAAAGCCAGATAAGTAAGCTGATGAATGTTCTGGTTATAGGGCGTCATTGGAGATACACTGATGCCATCACAACCATCTATCTATTCCAGATACACACATTTGGAATTACATGGATTACATGAAATGCAGCTTGCAAGCAGCATCTTCAGCCATTGTGCTGTTTTAATTTGTAACAGACTCTTTAACACCAGAGAAAGATGACGGCTTCGTTGATTTAATGGAATTTTCACATGGTTGCCGTACCTAACATCGGTTGACGGTGCTGATAGAGACCAGGGTATTTTTTCTCCCATACTCTGAAGATGCTTTCTGATGCTTTGGGAAATCAAGATGAGAGTTGCTAAATGGGATGTGAGTGGCTCTCTCTTTGATGGGAACTTCAAAGTACATTCTTGTAGTGGCCATTTGTCTTCCACAGCGATGTGGCTTAGATATCCTGCGACATGGGTTTAAAGTGCACTGATGCAACCTCTCTTTCTGTATGCATGGCATGAAGGATTGCAGTGATAGACGTTACATTAGTATTCTGTCCACCTCTGCCTGCCGTGTATCGGTGAGTTGCGGTTCAGATATGCTGCGAATGTCCCTGGTACAAAAGCAGTTTCAGGAGTTCCCAGTAAACATGTGTGGCTAATCAGGCCTTATTCATGTATGTTTTATTCGTATGTATATGGTCTATAGCATAACAGAACACTTTTAGACATGTTAAGTAACTGTCTTATATTAAAGCTGTATTTTCAAACACAATGCATAGAAACCAGAACGAGTACTGATGAGACAGTGCTGACATCACATAACAGTCTGTCTGTTCCATTGCCAGTTACAGCTAAGACTGACTAGTTGCAACTGCCCAGCCTGTTTAAAGGGTCTATTAATATCACCAGCGTAAACAGGATGCTCTACCGTCATAAGTCATGACTAACCAGGGAGCCAGAAGGCTAAACAAGCAGAACAGACTGGCTTTATTGGTATTGGCCATAGCCATCTATCTTGCAATGCAAACTATGTTCAGTTACGGTACAACGAAGTTGCAGTTCACACATTTACTAACCACTTCAGCAACAGAACTTCCATCAGCTGTTCAGCACTGATGTGCTGTGTGCATTTGTACCTGCTGTTGCTGACTGATTTCATTGTAACACATGGAAGATATCGTTCCCATGGTAGAGAAAGAGGGGTGTGTGACTTTTTGTGAGGTATGTTCCGTGATAGAATTAACATAATACATCTGATTAATAAAATAACATGGCTAATGGCTAAAATTACAGCCATAGCTATATATTATTAGAATAAATAATAATGAATAATAATAATTATTATTGCAGGGAAAACAATACTACTATCAACAAGCTCGAGACCAAACAGAAAATGAGGTGTGGCAAAAAGACAGTGTCAAGGTGATACTAGAAAATAGAATGGATTACGTGTGAATACAGTGGCTGCATTATGGCATATAGTCTCCTGAAGCACATATATCAACATGTCTCCAATGACAATTTATGCCTAGGTTCAAACGGTGGAAGAAAAATGATGCAAAACCAGCTGCTGTTGTTCAAGCTGTAGAAAGTCCAGTGGGATGTGTAATCAGCAGCATATCTCCTCCCATTTTTCATGCAATCATTGCATGTTTTGTGTGACACTCCCTCAAATGCATATGCATGAGCAGAAGAAGCATATTTTGAATAGGTCCAGACCTGCAGCTCAATTTCATACATGCCACATGGGCAGAACATGTTTTATATGTGCCTGAAGTCTTCATCAGCTCCTAGAGTCTTCTTTGTCTGAAACACATGGAGAGACTGGATTTGTAAGGGTTCATGCTCTGCAGCTCTCCTTTTCTTTCCCCCCTTCTCTTTTTCCTGCTCGGATTATCCACAGGTGATAAAGGCTTTCGCGTGGCCTGTGTTGTCTGTCTTGAGAATGTGCGTGCTTTAGTGCCTGTGTGTTATTGAACACAGCAGTGGAATTGCTGAAAGGTCAGGTTAACAGCAAGCACCAGAGATGCTACTGAAATCCCTGAGGCTTTGACAAGTGTGCTAAATGCCCTTTCGTGTCCAGTCCATCCTCCTGGTAGTCATGAGGGGCAACTTCATTAGACCACACCTTCACAACGGCGGAAGAAAACCTCACTGCAGAAGCAGCCATCTTTAAGGCCTGACTTTGCAGTGTGGGATACATTGTCCTAGGCCAGATAAGCAAGTCTACATAACTGTAAGTGGGAGGGGCTGCAGTGTTAATAGGGCTACATGACATCTGCATTAGCTCTGTATTAACATGTGACATTAACCTAAATAAACAAGCATAAACACTTATCTGTCATAAAGACTGCATTTGCAATTTTAAGGCCAATCTGACATAAAATCTATGCTGGGTGACGTGTCACACCACCAACCTTATATAAATGTGCTGTCAAATAAAAATTGATTACATAGATTTTATGTTTGCTTGTCAGCAAAGTTGGAAAAGCCCTCCATGACAGATTATGCCTGTTGGAATAAGCCTTTATAAATGCTTATGCAGGTTGAAATCAATGGTAAATATGAGTTTACGTGTGTGTCAGTGCTAACGGGAATAAGAAATTTCCTTTAGTATCATGCCATTTTCAAAAAGATGGCGTCGGGAAAGGGTCTGAAGGTTTGGTGAGAAGATGAGCTGATGTTGTAGTGTTGTAGATAGGGAACCTTTATCCATTCATTCATTCATGCATTTATCTTGTAAACTGATTATCCTTCTGGATGGTGAGGGCTGTTGGAGCCCAGTGCTCATTAGGTGGAGGCCAGGAAACACCCTAGACAGGCCACCAGTACATCGCAGTGCAGACAGCATTATGGAACCTGACATATAGTCCTTACATGGACAACCAAGTCATATACTCTAGCTTTATTCAATGTTATGCATGTAATTATAACTACTTGAGTAATAGTTATGCACGCTTATGTCTGGCACTGTAAGGTGATAAGTATGCTATAATGTGTCTTATAAAAGCGTTTATGTAAAATGATAAATACAGAATTCATAGTAGGAGTTATAGATCCTTATGAGTCTTTGCCAGTGTGTTCTGTTTGATCTGCTAAGAACGCTGAACCGGAATTGAGGTTATACTTTTTCGGATTAGACGTGTTGAGGAAGGCTGGTTGCAGATCTGTGATCTTACTCCTAGAGAAAAAGGGCCCAGGCTGGATTTAACATCAAGCTTTTCACCATCGTGATATTTTCTTGAAGTTTCTGTGGTGAGCTTCTGTGGATGCCACAGACCCTTCATGCAACATTAAGCAGAAAACAGCTGCCAGCGTTCAGAAACTCACACGGAGTTAAAACTTGATAGGATCAACAAGTTTGAACAAAAGTGGCCTATTCAGATTGAAGCTGTGCGCATGAAGGATGGGAGGTGGTTAAAGCAGTGCATCGTGGGAAACCTTAAACATATTGTATGGGGCGGAGTGACAACCACAGACACCAAAAGGCTCAGCGCTCTCTTCTAAATCCTGCTTTCTTAAATCAGCCGCTCAAAACAGCATTAGCTCGTCTCCAGCAAACATGGGCTGCTCTTCTAGTGCAGAAAATAGAGGAAGTTCAGGGACAGAAAACTACCCTGTAATCTGCAATCTGCACAAGCAGCTGGGAGATAAAAAAAAAAGTGGCATCTGCAGTAGATGAAATGAAAATTCCAGCACCTTAGGCAACCTAAGAACACCAGTACTAGTGATGAGAATCACAGCAGAAGGATATTTGGTGAGATATGAAAGCGGGGACTAAATGTGTAATAAATGCATGAAAGTATTCAGTATAACTCCGAGTTATTTTTAGTGTTCTAGTTTTAGTACTTTCCAAAAGTTTCTTTGTGTGGATCTTTCTGCCAGCAGCTGTATGTCTAATTTTCATTCGCAGGACAAAATTAACTTCTGTTTCACACCTACAGTATACAGGATAGATTTATACAGTAAACTATCCATACAACTGTATGACCACCAAGCAACCTTCAAACAATGTTTGTGCAAAGATTGTACAAATATTTCATGCCACTGAATGTATACTGAATTTATGACACTGAATTGATACCAGTGTAATGCGACAGTTTTAGGCTATACTTCACATCAAACCAAAAGATTGACTAGCCAAAAGATGCTAAACCATTAAGACTTATTAACTGACTGCACAAACCTTTCCATTTCAGACTACACAGAATATCTTCTCTACACGTGTAGGGAAAAACTGAACACTGATTAATAAGCAGCTCCACTGTAGCTACTGCTATTCCTTCATTCAGATAGAGATATCTTTAGATATCTTTTGACACAACTATCCTACTTAGAAAGGTTAGAAAGCATTAGAAAGGTTGAGGAAGTCTGGTCTTAGATCTCTGATCCTACTCCTAGAGCCCTAAAAAAAATAAGCGTCCAGGCTGGGTTTAACACCAAGCGTTAAGCCACAGACTTAGGCCGCAGTGCACATCAAACATAAACAATGTACTAGCCAAAAGACACAAAGTCTTTCCATTCAAGATGAGAACTAAACACTAACTCTCAAGCAGCTCCTGTAGCTACTGCTATTCCTTCCTTTATATAGCTTATGTCTTTTGAACTGACGTGTTGAATTATGCTTAATACAAGCTGCAACATTAACATTTTGATTTCAGGTTGACTTCAGTCTATTATTGATTTTGCTTCATAGTCATCCAGTGTCTGAAAGTAAGAATGCTGAGTTTATGTCTTTTAGCATTAGAAGGGTTGAGAAAGACTGGTCTTAGATCTGTGATCTAGAGCCCTGATAAAAATGTGTAGTGAAAAACTGAAAGATAACTGACAAGCTAATGTAGCTCCACTGTGGCTACTGCTATTCCTTCCTTTGGACAGTTTGTGTCTTTTGAACTGCCAAAATGACAAATTATGCTTAATATATTATACTTAATATAATCAGGAGCATGATCTAACCGTAACCCTAGATAGCGTGTGTGTCACTTTACTACCAAACAATATAAAGCATTGTTATAGTGCTGTTGTGTTCGTCTGTACAGTAAACAGCTTCTCCTTTTCTCCACAGACTAAAGCTGCTGTTTCTAACTGCACACGCTTTCCTCCATTGTCTTTGTTTTTCACAGTGCCCTTCGACCATTTCAAAAAGTCTAGGGACATTGTATTTCACTCATACAGTTTTGCAGTAATTATGCAGCTTTATGCAATCATACAAATAAATGTAAAATCAAAATGAACCTTTTTTACTATGTGCACCTGTGCACCATATTATTTTTCGGTTCCTCCTACCATTAACCACACTTACCATCCAGCAAAAGCTGAGATCCTCACTGATACCATGTTTCACTCAGAAATATATAACAGTATGGAAGGACAATGTGTTATGATTTCTTATTCAGGTTCACCTGCGGACACAGCCAGGTGCCTTAAACTGATAACTGACACGTCCGCTATACGTCACCCCTGTGAATGACATGATAACACATGGAATTCATTGCTGTCAGGAAAATGGCAGTGAGAAGTGACACACCACTATCATTTAATTACAGAGTGCTCATACATACCGCCTTTAAAATAATGGTTTATAAACGGTGGAATTCCCTTAGGAGTAACTTTTAATTGGGATTGAACTTATGTTCGTCATGTGTAAAACAGATTTCTTTATGTGACCAATAGCTGAACCCATATTTATATTTTCCTTTACACCAACATAAATGACAAAATGTCATACATTGCTACATGATCATTTCAATCATCACAATCTCTATATCTTTCAGAATGAAACACTGATTTCTGTTAAATGCCTTGAAGACTAGAATATGTACAATGAAAGGTTTGGCACTCAGTTGGGGGCTGTGTAGCCTGGATGCAGGCTGGGTCAAAGTGCTGTAGGCTGGGCAGGGGTTCTACACTCATTGTCTATCTAATCAGCTCTATTTACATATAGGAGCATCTCTGCATACCCTGTTAGTCCTCTATACCCTGTTTTTTAATGGTCAGGACCACCACTAACGTTGTGCTGGTGCGGTAGTGTGTGTTGTGCTGGTGTGAGTGGATCAGACACAGCAGTGCTGCTGGAGTGTAACCTCAGTGTCACTGCTGGACTAAGAAGAGTCTGCTAGCCAAAACTGTCCAGTCAACAGCATCCTCTGGGCAGCATCCTGTGACCATGGATGAAGGACTAGAGGATGACCAACACAAAGTGTGCAGCAACGGAAGAGCTGGCTTTGCATAAAGCTAAAGTAGGAGTGTCTAATAGGACAGGGGACAGTGAGTGGACACAGTGTGCAAACAAACTCCAGCAGCACTGCTGTGTCTGATCCTCTCACACCAGCTCAACACACACTAACACACCACAATGTCAGTGTCACTGCAGTGTTGAGAATGATTCACCACCCACATAATACCTGCTCTGTGGTGGTCCTGTGAGGGTCCTGATCATTGAAGAATATAGTATATATGAGTATATATGTAAATGTGCTGGTTTTTATGATCTCACTGAAATCATTCACTATCATGTCTTTACAGCCCATATACATTTTCATTTAAACGAGAAAGCTACCGTTACCTACAACCGTTAGCTTTCCTCAGCACTGCTTTGAAATTTTAAGTTAAAGCACTGTCACTCAGATCCCACTGCTAACAGCACACGCTCACATGGCACCCCGGTCCAGCATGAATAATTTAAACCAATACACTCTTTGATGTTCATCAGCAGTGGGTTGGTGATTTCCTCACCACAGATCCCAGTAGAGTCCCACTCCTTTCCCATCCAGCTGTGACCCTGGTCTGTACTGGCCCTTTCCCCTTCATAAGCAAGTCCCTGCGCTCCAGAGCACCCAAACGCTCTGACCTCTCCGATATGACACCACAAGCCCGGTGTAATTAGAGCACCTCAGGAGGGGTCTATGTTTAATTAGCTGTGACCTCAGAACCTCGTCCAGCTCTGCCCTGCAAGATTAAAGAAAGAAGTGGTTTTAGCAGGCTTTTTTAATATGTATGCCCAAATGACTTAAAATAATACAGCAACTTCTGAGGCCTTTTATCTGATCTCTCCTAACTGCATTAAAGGCTTTCACAGAGAACTGTGTGCTGTATATTGTCATAGCCTGCGTGGGAGAGAAGTTATAGAGTGTTTCAACACTGCATCCCTTCATTTATTATTTATTTAATTAAATATGTAAAGCTTTGCTGTGTATCCTGTTTATAGTCCTTGGCAAGATATTAGACGTTTTACAGTTTTGCTCCTGATTTGGTGGGCATTGCTTTGGAAAATGTTATTTCTATTACCCTGCTGAAGCTCAGTTGAGCTTCTTTGGGCTTTTGTTGGAAATAGAATCAGCTTCCTCCGTATTGCTGCCTGATCCAGCTTTCAAAATGAATGGATAGGTGTGATTCTGGTGTGAAGGTGCAGAAACAGGAAGACAGGAAGGGGGAAATTGCTGTGCTGTGAGTCAGCAGCTAAACTGTGCACACTGAACAGTGTAGTAATACAAACACATGCACTGTGATATGATTAATCTCATGATTACACTGACGGTAATCAGTCAAATTATACCAAGTTTGTTTTGTTATAATCTTCAGATATTGATTCCTCCAGGTTGCACTTGATCACTTGACAGCATGAACTCCTATTTCTTACTCTCCTATCAGTTGTGATTCCGGGGTTAACCTAACACAGCATCTATACTGTATATGGTTCTGGGATGGTAGGCTGGTGACCAAACCACTGGAAGACATATGAAGTAGAGATGCAGTCTATGCAAAACTTAAAAACAAATTGTTGTGCATCTATAATGAGCACACGTTACTCTTCCGTTCATCTTCTAAGCCACTTATCCTTCTGAGCCATGTGGGGTGCTGGAGCCTATCGCAGTGCTCATCCAGTGGACGACACAAGACACCCCGGTTAGGCTGCAGGTGCATATTATTATATTATTTAGAATTATGTAGTTATTTTTACACTAACATTTTGTGGGGGGGAAGAGGGGATCAGGACTTCTGTAAACTGAAAAAAGATGATTTTGAAACACATTTCAAGTAGCTTCAGAAGACTGGAAACACATGGTCAATTCCATAATTCTGCATATACACCACGTTAGTGTCTCCTGCTGTATCACAGATGTGCTGGTATGGTATGAAGTAATATTGTGATAGAAAACTCCAGTGAATATTAATTCTAATTAATATTAGCATGATGTGCTGGTCTAGCATACCAGCAGCACAACATGTTACGCTGCGATGTTAGTAAGGTGTGCTAACGTTACCTCTGTGAACTAGCTAGCAGAGTTTCAGAAGTTAAGTAGGCTACTTGCATTTTTATAAAGAACAGACAGTGACTTCAAAATAAGGACACATTGTTCAGACATGTTTATGTACAGGAGGGCAGTCACTGATCAGTGCGGAAGCATGTGCATTCTCAGCTATAACCATCTGGTTTAGTGTACGTGTTGATCATGTGTGCTGGCTTAGTACAGATTTACAGTTGAAGCACCTTTTATTTCTCAGGATTATACCACTGGCCTGCTCCTTTCCCTACATCCACAGACACGGTAAGAGAGGGGGTGCTGAAGGGACTCCAGCCCCGAACTACAGGACTGTTTAACTGGAGCTGCTAAAAATAACGAAAGAAAAGAAGATAAAATGCCACAAATTTAAAATATTTTAGGGCAGTAAAAATGAATGCATGTTATTATTTTATGTTTACTTTAGTTGTCATGCAATTTATAACTTATCACTGAATTTAGTAAGAGGTGAACCTCCTCCCTCGCAGACCACTGGCCTCTCTGGGGCTAGATAATAATTGTTTATATTAATTAATAAATAATGACAATTTAGTATTTCTGAAATTATATTTAATCGCATATTATGTTTTCTACCATTTTATAACTGGCCATGCAATAAAATGATCACATAAGTGTACTGCCACCCAGAAGTTTGGGGTCATAATTATAATTGTTATTCAGCAATAATGCATATAGTGCCGTTTGAAAAGCTAAACCTTTACTTTATTCACAGTTTACAGTATTTTGGAAAAAAACAAGCATAAAAGTTAGAACACTGTAAAAATATGGAACTGTTATTAAATAAAGACCCATCACTATGAATGACTGTTTATGTAGTGAGGTTTGGTTATGGGTTTTCAGATATGAGGCACAGGTATATGTCAGAAACTTACACCCTCCCAATTATAAGAGCGAATGGAGAGAGGCACGCAGGTGTGAGGGTGCAGCTGTTGTTGGAGATATTTTGAGGACTTACCTGAGGGAGATTTCAGTGCTGTTTTCCTTCTTCATTGTTTTCAGTTTTCCCATGTGTGGAGGAGTCTGGAACAGACAGACTGTGTCCAGTTGCTGTTGCTCTTTCAGAGAATAAAAACAGGTCCAGATGAATCTTCATTGCACCCTACCGGGACATTCAGGATGCTGCCACATTGTGAGTTGTACCTAAAAAGTTTTAGAAGCAGCTTATAACTACATCCAGAAAATTGTCTTGTCTAAACACAAGGATGCATGCTGGGTAAAAAAAATAGCAACTCAATTTGACATTAAAAATAAAAGTCTGTCCTGCTGCACTTCAGAGATTTAACACTCACTCCTAACTACCTATTTAACCTCATTAACAATAAGATAAATAAAATAGAAAATAAAATAAACCTGCATTACAGTTATTGCTTTTGAGCTCGCAAAGACTTGTCTCTTATTTCATTACATATTAAAGTATTTTTTTAATTGCATTTCATTACTTTTTATGTACTATGTATTATATATTAGACATACTAATTATTGTGCTTGTTTTCTGTCATGTTGATTAGTTGAGTTCCAGTGTATTTTAATTTGTTTTTATTAAACAAATTAATACCTGAATAAAAAGAAACATGCACATTTTCCTCTGTAGTGCTTAAATCACTATCCATTCTAGTATATATTTGGCTGCAAGATTGCACTTTTAGCTAAATAGGATTTAGATAAAGTATTTGCTGATATATTTCACTGAAGTACCGTTCTCTCTTTTTCAGCTGCTGTATATTACAGTGCTTTTGGCAAATCCATTCCAGTATTTAATTCATATCTTTTTTCCTTCCTTCCCAAAGAACACTGAACACTACTCAGCAATTGCTTGAAGCAATTTCCTGCCTCAGCAAAAAAATAATAACAGTCAGCACTGACAACATCTAGCTTATGTCCCTTTGCCATGAATTGCTCATAGAGACCAAACTCAATCAATCTAACAATGACACCTGCCCTTTACAAGACAGCTTTTACATTCTCCCTGAGTGCAAAGGACTTATGTGTTTACAGCCGAAGCATACATTCTCCACACGTCACTAAACATAATGGTTCTGCACCTAACCTCATAGTTGCTGTTACAAGCACATTGTGACGATGGACAACAGATTGTGATGCACACTGGACTAAAAGGAAGGCATAGTTTATTAAACAGGTCTGTACTGAAACACAGCAACACCAAGAACAAGGAAATGCAACCAGAGGGCTAAACCGAGTCAGAGTCAATAAACAGGCAAGAGACAAACCAAGCAGACAATCAGACCAGGCAGAGGTACCAAAGGGAATAAACAAGAGGAGTAAACCAGAGAATCAAAATAGAGTCAAAGCCAGAGTGACAAACAAGATCAAACAGAGAGAGACCGCTCTGTATGCTACTGAGTGGCAATACTTCGCAATGAGCCTGTGTGAGAGAGAAGCATTTCAGCAAACAGGCTAAATGATTGTGAGGTGACTAATCAAGGATGGACACGTGACATCAGGTGGGTTATGGAAATGAGAGATCGGAGATGAGAAGAGACACATATGACACACATACACAACGGTTCAGTCACATGATTGCTTTTATGAAGAACTCTGATTAAAGTTTCACCTTTTCTCCACTTTTTGAATTTGAAACGCAGTAAGAGTGGGAGGAGAAAAATGAAACTGATCACCGTGTGTACACGGACTGGACACAGTGAAGGGCACAACTGAACACATTTAGGTTCCTGCTAAATGATTTTAAGCATAACTGAGGAAGATTAATATTTTCATATATAGGTAACCTACATATCTCTTTAATCAAACAACCTTCCTGACCTAAATGGATAAAAATATATTAATCTGAATAAATAGGACTAGTCAAAAGAAATTGTGTCAAACCAGGCAAATGTATTTTAACCACCAAATAGAACAGCAAATATCATCAAATCATTAAATGTATCTACACCCATTCTCCATTTCATCAGCTCCACTTACCACATAGGTGCATTTGTAAAACTCAGCGGTGCTGTGTATGATGCACTCGTGCCAGCACACTAACATACCACCACCATGTCAGTGTCACTGCAGTGTTCATAATAATACACCACTCACATAATACCTGCTTTGTGGTGGTCCCGTATGGGAAAAACAAAGAACAGGGTAAAAGGAGGATAATTAAATATGCAGGATAGCAGGTGAACTTCAGTCTTTAATTCTACAAACAATAAAGTGCTTCTATGTGTTGAGTGAGGCTGAAAAAAGGACAGTTGGACTGTTTTCAGCTGTAAGTTTTCTTTTGGTTCCCAGAATCTTCTTTCTAAAAGCTGGAGAACGATCTGTCCTGACAACTTCCTCATAACATCCTCTGAACATTACAGTTAAAACGATGTGACTTTAAAACGTGCTTTGAACATTAGACTACAACATTTTCTCTCAAACTGCATTAGATCTTATGCAACAAAGTTCTAGTTCGCTGCTAGGTGGGATTCCCTGCTAACTACAGTATATTATGTGTACCTAATATAGTGGCCAGTGGGTGTATAATTACTGGAGGTTTTGTGACCCCTGCTTGCATTCACCAGCACTGTAAAGAAATCTGACTTTTTAAGTTTCATACACTGAGAGAATTTTGCTGACGTCTTGAAACCAGTGACATTCTTTAACTGCCTTGTTCAAAGGCACAACTACACATACACAGTTCTGAGATTTGAACCTACAACCTGCCTGTGGTTGGCATACTTTGCTTACCACTAGACGCCCAACCACACCATTTGTGAACAGAACAGAAGAGTTTTGTCTGTAGACTCTAGAACGGTATTTGGGTTACTGCAGAAGGGGATCTGGTTTGGTGTGGCCCCTGAGGAGAACGCATCCTGCGTCTGCCATCTGTTTGGAGATGCAATGAAACACAGAATCACACTCCTCTGTTATGAATATGATATCACGAGATCATGTTATGATGCTGAACAACATAATGGCTCTTTTGATCTCTAATGATGGTTTTCTCTGAAGCAGTAGTTTCAAATTCTGGTCATTTACCAGGAGACAAAAAAAAGTTCTCTGCTTGCTGTCACAGAAGTGCAACCAAAAAGAAAATGAAGTGTCTTATAAATCAAAAGTGATCTGTACTACTTAATGCCATTGTGTAGCTGATGATGAAATACGGAGCAAAGTAAAGGCCTTAAACTAACATCTGCTCACTCTACTTATCCAGTGAATTTGAAGGATGATCCAACATGATGCAAGAGTTTTATCTTGAATGACAGGGGAATCAAAATATGTAAGTTACTCAGGCTTTTGCCTCTAGCCTGCTTAAAAGCCATGCCCAATCTACGTTTTTTTTTTTTTTTGCTTGACGTTTGAAGTCAGGAATCAGTTAAACAATAGTACTGCCACCCCAGGACTGTTTCCACACAGCAGGGTCAAAGAACTCCTATCAGGTACTTTTCTTCAAGAATCTCAAGGAACTACAATACCAACAACTACAGAGTCCTACTGACACGAGAGCAGATAAAACTAATTTCAGCCCAACAAAACCCAGGAAAGACTATACAGACGCCTCAACAAGTACTACTATATATATATATATATATATATATATATATATATATATATATATATATATAGGATTCTATAGTTGTTTGTATTGCAGCTTCTTGCACAGGTAGCATCCTATCACTGTACCATGCTGGAATTCACTGAGCTCCTGAGAGCGACCCATTCTTTCACTAATGTCTGCTGTATCAGTCTGCATGGCTAGGTGCTAGGTGCTTTTATACACCTGTGGCCATGGAAGTGATTGGAGCACCTAAATTCAATTATATGGATGGGTGAGTGAATCCTTTTGGCAAAGTGTATGTTTCATTTAACATATATAAAATGTAAAGTCAATATTATGTCAGAACCTTTTAAACCCAATAGAATATAAACCAATAGAAATTTGGAATAACATCTTATAACATCAGCATACGCTGAAGTTACCATTTCATCACCCATTACAAGGTTTTGTTATGACAGCAGCAATACATGTGTATGTAGGCTATTCTGTCTTATTGGTGGATACTGTGCTGCGCTCCTATGAAGAATGGCATGGCTTGTCATTCACTGTGTATTTTCAGAGCGAGAGAGGCAGCTATCAATGAATTCAATCTCTTCCTTGAAACAATATCGCACAATATCACACTATCAGATGATGTATCTCCCTCTCAACCAGGCTGTAATTCTGGACACCACGGGAACAGCAGTCTTGTTCTGCTTTCTTGCTGTCAGCATGAACAGGCGGGCTCGTATCAGACAATCCATCTAATAGGATGTGATTTATTTTCAGGGCAATATCCAGACTTGTAGCATAGCATAAACATCGCTTTGCCCCTGACTGGTGAAAGACAAAGCCAGTAGTGTTCACTGTTTTTAAAAAGGTTCAGGACTAATCAGTTTGTTCAGGGGACAGAGAATCCCAAACAAAAGCAGCACTTGTAAGGGCATATTCTTCTTTGCATTTAATAAGCTGGAACAATGTAAGTGCGTTAACAGGCTCAGGCCTGTATGTCTTTAAAACAACATATTTAAGCAGTGTTGTTCTTCGCAACACAAATGGTGTAAAATCACTGTCATGTGCAGCATTAAGTAGCTCATTGCTTTCATACAAATGGTGACAAACACCTACATGATAAACTAGTAAGCCTTTTCAGTAAGTAGTAAATAAACAATAAGACTAGAGAGTTATTTGAGAGCAGGGCTGCAAAACTTATTTAATAATGTTCTCAAAAATTAAACAATACTCTTTTTTTTACCCCTGACCTCTCACACCCTCTGTTGGAGCTATTTGCAAATTCCTACTGCTCTAGATCTAGTTAGTTATAGCTAGCATGCTCTCCACTACGTTCATAAAGACACATTGACAGCATGCAGAAAGAAACTCATGCAAACAGCCTAGGGCATCAGGAACAGGAACTAGTCAGTTTTTGTAATGTATTTTGGTATATTTTATATAAACGGCCTTAAATACAACACAAGGATTTTACTATCTTGTCACGCTTCCGGGCTTTCCTGCTCCTCCCGCTCTCCCGAACTCCACTTCCCAGAGGACATTGCTTGATGACGTCGGCTCCATGTGCTCGCGCGCGGACGTGCCCATTCGTTCGCGATCACCTGAGTTTTAGTCAGCTGACCCAAATCTGTTTGTATTTGTAGTCCGGGTTCCCAGATGCTCTTCGCGAAGCTTTGCCTACCTTGTAGCAATTCTGAGCGTTCTTCTTTCTTGTATGTTATTCTGGTTCTGACTCTCTTCTGGTTCTTGACTACCCCTTTTGCTTATCCCCTATATCGGGTTATGTCTATTATCTGGTCTCTGAACTCTGCTCGGCTTTATCGACCTCTCTTAAGCTTTTCCCTTTAAACTTGGTTGCCTTCGCGGACTGCTTTCTCCTGTCTCCGACCTGTGCCTGTCCCTGACTACGCTTTCTTCTTACTTTGGTCTGGTTTGTCATTGTTGTTTAGCCTGTGTTTTTATAATAAATCTGCTTTGTTTTTTAAACTCTGCAAACGTCGATCCGGAGTCTTTTTCCTGACATATCTTTCCTAATGTTTATTCGTTCATTCCTATTCTATTTGCATTTCGCTCAAGAAACACATTCAAAATAAAGAAAACAAAAGACAAAAATAAAAGCAAACATTGGTGCTGTTTTCCACCACTGGAGACTCTTTTGAAGAGTACAGGGATGGACTTTGTTGATTAATTAGATAAAAGGGAAGAAGGACTTTGTGGAGAATGACTTTGAGAGCTTATGTCATCATATTGCTCCTTTAACAGGATACCAGCACCGTGTTTTGAATTCAGTGTGGTCATTGGCATACATATCAGGTACTTCATGATAGTACAACACTTTATGATATTATAATACTTTATGATATTATGATACTTTATGATAGTATAATACTTTATGATATTATAATACTTTATGATATTATGATACTTTATGATAGTATAATACTTTATGATATTATGATACTTTATGATAGTATAATACTTTATGATATTATAATACTTGATGATATTATGATACTTTATGATATTATGATACTTTATGCTATTATGATACTTCATGATAGTGTAATACTTTATGATAGTATAAAACTTTATGATAGTATAATACTTTATGATGTTATGATACTTTATGATAGTATGATACTTTATGATATTATGATACTTTATGATAGTATGATACTTTATGATATTATGATACTTTATGCTATTATGATACTTTATGATAGTATAATACTTTATGATATTATGATACTTTATGATATTATGATACTTTATGCTATTATGATACTTTATGATAGTATAATACTTTATGATATTATGATACTTTATGATAGTATGATACTTTATGATATTATGATACTTTATGCTATTATGATACTTTATGATAGTATAATACTTTATGATAGTATAATACTTTATGATATTATGATACTTTATGATATTATGATACTTTATGCTATTATGATACTTTATGATAGTATAATACTTTATGATAGTATAATACTTTATGATATTATGATACTTTATGATATTATGGTACTTTATGCTATTATGATACTTTATGATATGATACTTTATGCTATTATGATACTTTATGATAGTATAATACTTTATGATAGTATGATACTTTATGATATTATGGTACTTTATGCTATTATGATACTTTATGATATGATACTTTATGCTATTATGATACTTTATGATAGTATAATACTTTATGATAGTATGATACTTTATGATATTATAATACTTTATGATATTATGCTGTTATTGGCTTTGAAATGAGCTTTTACCATTTTTATTATCAACTTTTTATTCACTGTTTTCTGTTAAAGTCAACAATTAACTCAGCACAGGGGGAAAGTGAGCCTTAACATGTGTAACCTTCAATATCAAAGTAATAACAGGCAAACTGACACTCATATTACACCGAGCTTTTATAGCCACGCAATTAAAATAGCTTGCACTGCCAACATGAGACAAAAGCCTTCGCGAATAAATTTCACACTCTCTGCAAACAAATATTTGTCAGGTCCCAGGGAAGCCGTTGTGGTGGGCATCCATTCTCCCACAAAGCCAACTCTTTCATCTCTTTCTTGCAGCAGACAATGCTGTTCCTTTATGATACATAAGCGAGCTTCTCATTCTCAGTCTCCAATTTAATTTTCTGTTTTGCAGACTTTCAAAGGCCGGGGGTGCACAGAGAGCAGCGGCCCGCTGTGCCGCTTCGGCCTTAAATGCGCTCAACTCAGTGAAGTTCACAAAGACAGCGACTCGCTTTCTGCAGAACAGCGGCTCCTGCCTGGTGATGGAGGTGGTGGAGAAGTGGCGTAAACATGTCACAAATGGATGGCGATCGCTGCTGGATGCTCCAGGCTGGTTGCTGATTGCTTTCCCTCTCCTGCTCCTGAATCAAAATGTCAGCCAGCATGAACGGAGAGCCCATGCTGTGTGTGGTGATAATTAGAAAGGTTCTGGTCTACCTCTGCACACCAAACAAAAACAGAGGAGGTGCGGAAATCAAAGAGAACAAGCAGAGCACTAACGGGTTAATCAAACAAGAACGAAAAAATACTGGGACAGGTCCTTCACGGAATGAGCTGCTCTGTGATTAAAGTGTCTCTGCTCAATAAGGCTATTAAGTCATATTAGCTTAGAGCAACCAAGCAGCACATCTGCTAAACAAAATAGTTTTTCATTAGGAAACATATTACTGTGTCATTCTTTTCATACACCCATTTTCTCTCCTAAGGTGACACAGTCGAGTGGATATTGGTTTGGGATAAGGACCACGTCCAAACTCTCCATTACATGGCTTCTGAAACTACAAACTACAAAATTTGCACCCCATCGCCACCTCAGCTTCTCCTTCTCTTCCAACTCATGCACTGCTTTTGCTCTGTAAAGGGGATGGGGCCGGTCAGGCTTCATATCTCATCAACTGAAACAGCCAGGAACTCGAGCCCAAGGTGCACTGGTTAGGGGATGAATGGGAAAGCTTGTAACGAACGGCATGGAGCAGATTATTGGAACGGCACTTGCTCTTAGCTAAGCTAACCTCAGTGGGCTTTTCAGCTAGCCATGCAAATTTTAAACATACATGTTTCTTTTTGTTGTTGTTGCTAACTGTGAAGTATTTTGCATGCAAAGTCAAGCTAGCTGAATAAGGAGCTGAAGCAGTATCAGCACTCATGTGAAAGCAGGCCATCATTTCCACCTCCAGAATTTATTAAACACCAGCACTGCAAGGCACAGAGGGCAACCATCATCCATACACCACTGCCCACATTTACCAACAACACTAAGTCCTGAGGGTGCATGCCTCCCATGAGCCTCCTTGTATGGTGGTTTCTCATGGCCACGGGAGGTGTAGTCTAAAAAAACTGATAACTTTAAATATCATAACAATTCTCAAAAACACAGCATCAGTATTTAATAGTTTACATGCTAAGATTGGTGGCAGACAGTGGTTCATTTTGTGTTGCATTTAAACCTCCAACCACTGGACAGCATCGTTGCATCCTATTTTCAGCCATTAGACTTTCCCACTCCAACATAAACAAGTAGCATGAGGACACACTGCTAAAATTAGATCTACAGATTCACAATATTTTGGATAAAAATCCCTGTATCGTTATACATGTCATGTTTCCAGGTTCTTGCAATTACACAGTCCTAATGGCAATGCCTTCCAAGCTTCTTAGAGGCAATGTGGCCAATAGCAAGATGCTACAATAACTTGTTCCTATAGTTTACACACAGCTTTGTCTGTTCAGATATGAAAATATGCCAGATCGCCCCTTATGAAACGATAATATATGGCAATGTATTGGAAAATATAGTGCATATATTAAATAATACAATGTCATATATGGGAAACAAGTGCATATATTTTGCATATATTTATATAGTGATAAATATATTACAATATATTGTATAATACATAAGAAATTGCCGCTTTTCATATATTGTATGTATGGTAGTATAATATATATTTACTTATATATTGCAATATATTTCATTTTATATATAATAGACATCATATGTATTTCTCCATATGTGTTTGCATATCTCTCTCTCTCTCTCTCTCTCTCTCTCTCTCTCTCTCTATATATATATATATATATATATATATATATATATATATATATATATGATAATATGTATAGTTTTATATATGTGAGAATATATACATATATTGCCACATGTGTGTATGAAAATATTCTTACATATATAAAACTGAAATGCAAACACATATGGAGAAATACATATGATGTCTATTATATATAAAATGAAATATATTACAACATATAAGTAAATATATATTATACTACCATACATACAATATATGAAAAGCAGCAATTCCTTATGTATTATACAATATATTGTAATATATTTATCACTATATAAATATATGCAAAATATATGCACTTGTTTCCCATATATGACATTGTATTATTTAATATATTGCACTATATTTTCCAATACATTGCCATATATTATGGTTTCATAAGGGGCTTTGCTTTCTGGGAAGGTTCTGATGTTAAAGATGACACTTATATTCATTTGATGTCTTGTCTCTCTGAGAGCTCATCTCCCAGAATTCATTTGCGCTAATAAACGAATGGAACATCCCATAAGATCCAAAACAACATAGCTAGTCACCAGCAAAACCGCAGAGACCATGCTGGATGACCTGCTTAACCAGCACTAGTCCAGCATAAACCGGCACTAACCAATTATTGACTGCAGGCATTGCTCAGAGGGAAAACAGTGGGTATGTTCTCTGGTGCCAGCTCTTCTTTGTCTACTCTATAATATACACATCATATAAAATTAATTAACTATTCACTTACATTGAATCCATGCTAGCACACATGCAAGATGAAAATCCTTTGCAGTCAGTAACTCATTCTAAATGAATACATTCTGACCAGAACTGAGATGAACAGGCTGTATGAGATTTTTGCCAGCATTCTGTATAGCTGCATTCAAACGCCAAACAATAGGCATCCTCAGACAGAATCCAGACATCCTAACAAACATCTCATGCCAAGTGGAGAAGCAAAAGGCTTTCACTAAAATCATCCCTTCCATTCTCAAAGCACCAAAGTCATCAAGCGTGCACTGGCCTAGCCTGGCACCCTGCAGTCAATGCAAAGCCCTCCCTACTCATCCATCCTCAGACAAGACCAGCCCGTTCCTCTGTGTAGTCTGCCCGACAGGGGAGAAAACACATAATTCCGTGGCCCAGCATGACAGGCTTGGAGAGAACCTGCACTGAATCCCAAACAGCAATGCTCACCTACAGTCCTGATAAGCCCAGCACTCCTCTTTTTCCTGCAGTCTTCTGCACACAAGCATGATTAAAAAACATGGCGTGAGCTCAGGAATGGTTTTCTGTGTCTTGGCCTCCATAATCTCTTTCTCAACACTTCCCTCTATTTCCTATTGATCTGTCGTTCTCCTTATTGCCTGAGCAGCTACGCTGTGTTATAACAAGCGTCATAGCCACTGTAGTCTCCAAGCTCATCATGAGGCAGCGTTGTTTCGCTCCGATGAGTCACTGAACCTTTTAGCACATTTGCCAAACACTCTTCAAAGAGAAGCACCCTAGAAGACACAAGGAAATGAGGCCTTCAGAACAAAAGAGCCGCATCAAAACAAACAATCTGAAAGAGACCACATGTTATTCCGCGCCGCTTATGGAACGCCAAACAGATCATGTAGCTATTTCGGAGTTTGAGTAGGAGTGGAAAACAGCAGGACTGCTTGACTTTGACCGAAAGGATTGGCTTGAAGGCAGCGTTATTATTATTATTTTTTTCCTCAGTTACAGACATGAACTGAAATAGTCCTAATGAGAATCCATTAGCCTGTGTCATAGCCCATTATCATTAGCCTTTTTGTCTCTAATTATGTTCCTGCCTGTCGACGCTGCTGGGGAACGTTTCCAACCGGCCTCACTTCTTCTTTTCCTACTGAAACCTGATCAAACACTCGCTCACAATATCAGATCAGCTGTGGCCTGGAAAAGTCAGAAGCGTGCAGTGTCCTAGTTTGCATTTGCATTGTTTGCAAAACTGTGTTTATTTATATTAGGGTTATTCTCATGAGTAAAACACTACAGGGACTCTACATGAAAAAAGAAATGACTTCTCCCCCTCTTTTAATATGTGTGGGTATACAGTGGTGCTTGAAATGTTGTGAACACCTCAGAATTTTCTATACACCTGCATAAATTTTACCTAAAGCATCATCAAATTTTCAGTCCTAAAGTCCTAAAAGTAGATAGGAGAACTAAATTAAACTAATGAGATGAAAATATTAGAATTGGTGATTGAGGAAATGACCCGGTATTTTATACTTGTGAGGGTAAAAGTATGTAAACCTTTGTTTTCAGTATCTGTGTGAACCACTTATGCAGCAATAACTGCAACTAAACGTTTCCGGTAACTGTTAATTAGTGCTGATCTGCTTGAATAAAAATTTAGCCCATTCCTCTGAACAAAACAGCTTCAATTCTGTTATGTTGGTGTGTTTCCTCCCATTAACTGCTTCCACAACCGATAATGATCGGATAAGGATTTTTGACTGGGTCATTCCAAAAAGTGGATCTTATTCTTCTTTAACTGTTTTTAGAAAACCTAGTGAGCTTAAGTTGCTTGTTTTGCTGCATGACCCACATTCTCTTGAGATTTATCTCAGAGACAGATCTGTGGACGTTTCTTTAAGAATTCAGGCCCAAGCCTGCACAGATGGGATAAGGTTGTTGTGCTGGAACACAGTGTTTTCCGTTCTCTGAACATAACACTTCTCATTTAAACCAAAAAGATCTCATTCATTGGTCTCATCCATCCACAAAACATTCAGAAGCCTTCTGGCTCGTCCACATGATCTTTAGCAAACTGCATATCAGACATATAGAAAATTTGAAAAGGTTCACAAACGTTTAAGCACCACTGTATGTATGTATGTGTCTATCCATCCATCCATCTATCCATCTATCTACAGTGGGGAGAACAAGTATTTGATACACTGCTGATTTTTCAGGTTTTCCCACTTGCAAAGCATGTAGAAGACTGTAATTTTTATCATAGGTACTCTTCAACTGTGAGTGATGGAATCTAAAAATCCAGTGGATTTTTAAATAATTAATTTCCATTTAAAATGTATTTGATCATCTATCACCTAGAATTTTGACAGACTTTAAGTTCTTTAAGAAGCCCTCCTGTTCTCCACTCATTACCTTATTAACTGCACCTGTTTGAACCCTGTATAAAAGGACACCTGTCTCAATCAGTGACTCCAGCATCTACAATGCCCAAGACCAGAGAGCTTTGTAAGGACATCAGGGAAAAAATTGATGCACAAGGCTGGGATGGGCGGACAATAGGCAAGCAGCTTGGTGAGAAGGCAACAACTGTTGTTGAATTTATTAGAATATTTAAGAAATGCAAAATAACGGATAATCTTCCTCGGTCTGGGGCGCCATGCAAGATCTCACCTCGTGGAGCATCAATGATCTTGAGGAAGGTGAGGAATGAGCCCAGAATTACACGGCAGGACCTGGTCAATGACCTGAATAGAGCTGGGACTACAGTCTCAAAGAAAACAATCAGTAACACTCTATGTACGCCGTCAAGGATTAAAATCCTGCAGTGCACGCAGGTGCCCTTCCTCAAGCCAACGCATGTCACCCGTCTGAGTTTGCAAATGACCGTCTGAATGATCCAGATGGGAGAAGGTCATGTTGAGACAAAAATAGAACTTTTTGGTTTAAACTCCACTCGTTATGTTTCCGATGTGTACAACTCCCAACCATGAAGCATGGCGGTGGACACATCATTCTTTGGGGATGCTTTTCTGCAAAGGGGACAGGACGACTGCACCGTATTGTGGGAAGGCTGGATGGGGCCATGTATCGTGAGATTTTGGCCAACAACCTCCTTCCCTCAGTAAGAGCACTGAAGATGGGTCGTGGCTGGGTCTTCCAGCATGATAACGACCCAAAACACACAGCCAGGGCAACTAAAGAAGGGCTCCGTAGGAAACATCTTAAGGTCCTGGAGTGGCCTAGCCAGTCTCCAGACCTGAATCCAATAGAAAATCTTTGGAGGGAGCTTAGAGTCCGTGTGGCCCAGCGACAGCCACGAAACCTGAAGGCTCTGGAGGAGATCTGTATGGAGGAGTGGGCCAAAATCCCTGCTGCAGTGTGTGCAAACCTTGTCAAGAACTACAGTAAACGTCTCATCTCTGTAATTGCAAACAAAGGTTTCTGTACCAAATATTAAGTTTCTTTTTCTGGTGTATCAAATACTTATTTCCCACAATAAAATGGAAATTAATTATTTAAAAATCATACAATGTATTTTTCTGGATTTTTGTTTTATATTCCATCACTCACAGTTGAAGAGTACCTATGATAAAAATTATAGTCTTCTACATGCTTTGCAAGTGGGAAAACCTGAAAAATCAGCAGTGTATCAAATACTTGTTCTCCCCACTGTATCTATGTATCTATCTATCTATGAATGTATTCATTTGTTTCTACAATGGTGACAAACATTCATCACAATGATGTCTGGTCAAATATCTAAGAACAACCTGCATGATTCAAGTAAATTTGATTTAGAAGTGACTACATTTCTATTACCAATCTCTAAACACTCACTTTCCATAATCTGTATACTGCAAACTTGACTAACAGTTTTATAGCAAAAACATACACTGCCTGGCCAAAAAGGTCACCGCCTGGATTTAACTAAACAGACAGGTGAACCCTCCTCTTGGATATTTATTGCATGGGTGATTATGTTTCAGCTGGCAACAGGTTATTTAACCCTAACTGATAAAGTGAGTAGCTTCTCGTTTCATGTCTAAAGACCCCAGAATGAGGTCAGCTGACTACATGAATATACTGAACCACCTGGTTATTCCATCAATGGAGTTTTCTTCCCTGATGGCACGGGCATATTCTAAGATGACAATGCCAGGATTCCTCAGGCTCAAATTGTGAAAGAGTGGTTCAGGGAGCATGACACATCCTTTCCACACATGGATTGGCCACCACAGATTCCAGACCCAAACCCCATTGAGAATCTTTGTGATGCACTGGAGAAGATTTTATGCAGTGGTCCAAATCGTCTAAAGACACATCCTGTGGCTGTAGAAAAGATGTTCTGCTGTTTTAGGAGGGTCAAATTACTGGCTTGCATCAGAGAAAGCAGAGAAAACATCTAAGGGGATTGCTGAAACTACTAAAACTGGGTTAAGAACCGTCCAACGCATTATTAAAAAGTGGAGGGACAGAGGTGAAACATCATCTTTGAGGAAGGAATGTGGTCAGAAAAAATCTTGAATGATAGTGATCCGCGATCACTTAAACGCTTGGTGAAATCAAATCGCAGAAACAACAGTAGAACTCAGGGATATGTTTAGAGTTTTTCTCAGTCGACTTGGTACGTTTCTCACATCATGATTTACATTGGCATCACAACTAGTGCATTTCTCAAAACAGTTCGTGCAAACAGCAAAACTCAATGAAATGCCTGCAAAAGCACGTACCTCGCTCAGAATGCTTTGTTTTTGCCCCAATAGCAGATATTTAGGTTGATAAAATTGTCAGTGCCATCAGAATGTGTAGTGTGTGTGTCATTGCCTATGAACAAGGCAGTCAGAATACTTAGTCATGTTGTCAGTGCAACAGTGTACACTGTAAGTATATTCTGATGGAAACTAGCAAAATACAAACTTACACAGAACACAGAGTTACACATAACTGTATGTGGGAGACTGACAGCAAGAAATTGGACTGGAATCAAATTTATACAGTAATATTCTTTTATCATATTGTTTGTACAACTTGTTGACAAAAAAAAAATCAGATAGAAATTCAGGAAAGACCTAGCAGCACACACTGTGATGTTTCCTCCATGTTGGGCTGGCACATCAATGGTAGCCCTATGGCCAATGATGTTTCGACCATGACTTCTGCATTTTGCAAGGTCAAAGCCAGCCTCATCCAGGTATATAAAAGTGTGGAGTGGTTCTCTTGATTCCAGCTCATGATACGCTGCAGCACATAAGGAGTAATGAAGTACATGTAATGTTCTTTTCGGACAAGAATCGTTTCAGCCGTAGCAAATATGTCAGTATGCATAAGGACTTTACCTGTACATACAGGTACCGCAGCTCTTTCACCCTGTCACCATTCCTTTATAATGGAACTTTATACAGCTGTTTCCTGCTCATCTGGTGTCGTTTCAGAACCCGATCAATGGTGGAGATGCTTACAGATTGAATATTTTGAAAAATATGGTTGTCTTGTAAAATGGCTTGCTGGATCTTGTCTAGCCTTATGGCATTATTTCTAGGACCATAGCACATATAGCCTCCTCTTGTTGAGGTGTGAAAAAAATGGGACCTCTGCCACCCCTGTGAGATAGTCTTGCAGTCCTGTATGGTATAAGAATTCAAAAATGAAAAACATAAGATTGAATAACATTTCAAAATTCATGTCAGTGTCCTCTCAGCCCTCCACCACGCAGCCTTACCAATCTTCTTGGCTGTTCACCCTGTACATGGCCTTGTCTTTCCACTGTGAGACCTTGTGACACTACAATGTTTTGTGTCTATATATGTTTGTCAATTGAAGGTTCATGAGATGCACCTCTGACCTATGCTTGAGAGCTATTTGACCAATGGGTGATCTAAACCTTCACAAATTCCCCTTTTTAACTGTAAGCCAAAATTTACCTGAGAACAATTAAGGATAATCAATTAAGGATAAATTACGAAAATTTACCAAAACACTTTCATATAAATGTACAAATAATGCTAGCATGTTCAGCTCTTTTGCATGTAATGACCTAGGCAATGACCTATAGCCTAACTGTTTTGGAGGGTAAGACAATTCAGCAGACAATCAGTAGAAGAGATTTTGATAAACATGACTTAAGCAACTGATAATGCAAAAAGCAGCAGACAATTGTACATGACCATTTGCATGAATGTACAAAAGCATTTGCAAAATGTGAAACACAATGAGAAATGCTAGTATGATGTGCACAAGTGACAAGGAGATGTGGAGATTGAATGAACAGTTTTGAGAATTTCAGTTCTGATCTGAGAAATGAACTAAACCGTCTGAGAAAAACTGTAATATTACCTGAATATACTGAACCAGCTGGTTATTCCGTCAATGGAATTCATCAATTTTTTCCCTCCTGATGACATGAGCATATTTCAAGATGACAATGGCAGGAATAATCTGGCTCAAATTGTGAAATAGTGGTTCAGGGAGCATGACACATCCTTTCCACACATGGATTGGTCAAGACAGAGTCCAGACCAGAACCCCATTGAGAATCTTTGTGATGTGCTGGAGAAGATTTTAAACAGTGGTCCAAATCTGCCATCATCGGTACAGGATCTTGGGGAAAACTTGTGTGCCTGGATCAGATTTAAAGGTGGTCCAACAAAATGTTAGAGTGTGTGACCTTTCCTTTGGCCAGGCAGTGTGTATACTAAACAAAATATAGGCTAGTATTATGTATATGTTTCTCATTACAGCAACATGTGGACAGTCCAGTGGTGACACTGTAATGCAGCTGTATCAGCATAAAGCCACTGTCACTTCAGTATTGAAAGTTATCCACTGTATCTGCTTTGTGGGGGTCCTGGCTGTTGAAGAACAGAGCTAAAGGGGCTAACAAAGAAACAGATGGGCTACAATCTGTAATTGTAGAACTACAAAGTGTCCCTGAATGGTAAGTGGAGCTGATAAAATGGCCAGTAAGTATAAATGCACATGTGATATAATAATACACAGAGATATTAAAGTACATTGCTTATCATGAAACATTAGCTGACATTAGCTTATGAATGTACTTCCTGCCAGTTATTATCATACTCATGTTAGGATTACCAAGTATGAGTATAATTACAGGTTATACTATAAAGCCTGCATAATTTATGAAAATGAGTGAACGTGACAGGCCAGTAATCGAATCTTAATCAACATATGCCCATGCTGACTTGATTAGTTTCTTGTTCTAAAATTAACACTGCACATTAAACACAAAAATCCCCATATCCACTGAAGACATGATCCCAGGATCCAGGAGCAGAGTGCCAGACAATTTGACAGAGCAAACAGCTTGAGGTGTAATTAACTCTGGTAACTGTAAACATACTAGATCTTTTTATAAATATGTCTTGTAGATTTCTTGCATGTGTAGAGCACTGTGTCAGATAATCTCATTTCTAAACAATTACATACATTCTACAAGTCTCTGGAACTGAACTAGAGGTTCAAAACACACAAAGTTCTTTTCAAGAAGGAGGTGGAAACACATTCTAATGCATGAGTCCGAAATCTCAGAGATCTGGTGACCACAAAGACCAAAGTACACTATATGCCACTGTCAGTGTTAAAGAGGCTGCTCCCCACCCATCGTAGCGTAAAAGCGAACTTTGTATTGGGGTGCAGTTACTTTACACTCTAAGGAGACAAACCAGGTCCCCCAGAGCATAAGAGAACAAATGGACCCTTCACTGTGGGAATCAAGCAGCTTGAGCCTATTCTATTCTCTTAGTGGTCTCTTGCATTTGCCCACTAGTGAAGGATGTGAAGGATGACTCATCTGATCATATCACACCATATGACTCTCTCTGTTGACCGCTGATTGTGGTTTTCACTCCACTGCACTCTCACGTGTGCAGTTGTCTATGTAATGAGGGCTTTAAGTACTGCAGCCATGCTATAATATCCCTTTCTCTGTGGTTGTGGATGAACTGTTCCTGCTGACAGTCCTGCATTAACATCCTGAGTCGCATGAGGAATACCTACTCTTCTGTTTTTCCGTATGTCCATGTTGTGCTAAAACACAAACGCTGCACTTACTAAATGCATGCATTTCTAATCCGTCTTTTCTGTAGGTCTATATGCGTATGTCACTTTAGCCACTGTTCCAACAGAACCACTAGCCAGAATTTCCGTGCCCCAATAATGAACCCTCATTTAGGTCTTTTCCACTGGCACTTGATCCAAAATTGAGATCAACACTGGTCTGCTCAGCACAATACCTATGTAATGTGTTTCAGGGCATGCTGGTTAAGATGAAGAGGTTGCCTACTGTTATCAGATGCTTCACACACCTGAAAATCACTGGTGTTAACAGCAGCACTGTGTATTTGAGGTGAGTGTAACTGTAGTGTTCTTACATGCACACTGCAGGTATGCACGCCAGCAGTGTTAAGGAAAACGACTATATGTCATGGCCAACAGTCATCATCCAGGCCTATCAAGTTCAAGGTAGGATGTTTACAGCTTAACACTCTGGGAGGCAGATCATATGTGAAAGTGCTCTTCTGCCACTCTCAAGAGCAGAATAAATGTGCATCTCATTTTAACCTGGCATCAAATCAGTGCCATTACAGAAAAAGAATGGGCAGATGAGGGACATATTGATTGTACATAATTGTGGCTCTTAGGGCTGTTTGAGACTAAATAAACACATTTCCCTGCAACTATTACCCTTTTTGGTTAAGAGAAAATGTGTGGTGCACTGCAGTATCACTTCAAAGAGAATTCCACTGATTTTTCTGCATAACGCAGGGTAATATTGCCATTCATAGTGAACCAATGCTTTAAAAACAAATGTATTGGTTTCTTTACAATGGCAGTGATAGGAAACAGGAGATTAAAGCAACATTAACTAAAAACTTCACCTTAAAACAGCAACTTCAAAGTTATCCTGATGGTACACTGACTGATAGTAGTCATGATGGAATTTCTGTTATTGCCAGTCAGGGCCCGGAACACCCTACACCACTATATGACTAGACCAGACCTCTTGTAAGACCTGCATAAATCTTTATAGCACCACAACACAAAACAACAAAATGGGTCTCCAGCTAGCTATAGGGAGAAACTGGCTTAGTATTCCCAGCATGGACATCATGGCAAAGGCTGCGAAGAGATGGAAGGTCTTGTTGGGGTTAGCAAGGAAGTGAAAAAGAGAGTGACCAAACTTAGGAGCTAACAGAAGTAAAAGTATAAAGGACATAAATGGACAGTCTCACAACTAATGACCAATTAAAATGCAGTACTATTTATCAAAGACTGCAAGTGAAGTTGTAACCTTGCCTGTACTATCCCTGCCACACACGGTTTTGTAGTTCCCCCAGATGTCAAACGTCATTTAACCGTAGCCTTGTTTCAGGTTGCATGCAAGTAAATAAATTAATTTTAAGATTAAACGTATTGGGCAGATATTAGATCAGTCTTCTGCCCAATAAACCATGTTTGTAAGCTCCTGATATAAAACCCTGTAATATTACTTTTCCTTGTAAGTCCACTTGGTTCTTTTTCTTCTGGTGTTGGTTTTTGTGGTGCTGTGCTAGATTCCCCTTTGCATGCACATGCATTATGCAGGCTGGCTGTTTTTAAAAAGCAGGTAAAATGGCAGGGTAAGCAGTGTGGCCCCTGGTTCCTAACCGTAACCCTAGACATTACATATTTGATTGGGCACAAATGTATGTATATATATATCACTAATCCTCCTCCTGGAAATCTACCTTCCCACAATTCCTCCTCCTGGAGATCTACTTTCCTACAATTCCTTCATCTGGACATCTACGTTCTTACAAGTCCTTCACCTGGAGATCTACTTTCCTACAATTCGTCCATCTGGAGATCTACTTTCTTACAATTCCTCCACCTGAAGATCTACTTTCCTGCAATTCCTCCATCTGGACATCTACTTTCCTACAAGTCCTCCACCTGAAGATCTTCTTTCCTACAATTCCTCCACCTGGAGATCTACCTTCCTACAATTCCTCCACCTGAAGATCTACTTTCCTACAATTCCTCCACCTGGAGATCTACCTTCCTACAATTCCTCCACCTGAAGATCTACTTTCCTACAATTCCTCCACCTGGAGATCTACCGTCCTACAATTCCTCCACCTGAAGATCTACCTTTCTACATTTCCTCCTTCTGTAGGTCTACTTTTTCTACATTCCCTGCTACTAAGATGACTGTCCGCACAGGTGGATCTCCAGTCTGAACATAGCCTAACTTGCTAAACCCTCTTCACCTCACACTAATTACATCTGATCCAGTCAATCACAGACTTACACAGAAGTTCAGTATCTACAGCAGGTGTGGCCAATTAGTTTCGGAATCAGATTCCAGAGGAAAGCAAATTCCCAGAACCAGGGTCGGTGAACCTGGCCTTGAGTAAAACCGAACGCCAATAAGAGTGCTGTGAACTTTTGCTGCTTAAGATAAATTCAGTATGACGTTTGCTAACTAGATACGACTTTTTCCCCCATTAAAATAATTCTTGCTCCGCCACTTCCCAGCTCTACCAGTAGTGTGCAATTCATTCAATTTGCACAACCCTGTTGCCTGTACAACACTGTTGGCAATTAAGCAGCCAGAACCAGAGGCGCTCTAAAAGACGAGACAGGGTGGGTTTGACTGCGGGACATCATTCAACCAAGACAAATTAGAGTGTCTGAATCTGAATTAGTGATGTGGAGTCAGGCAGGTGTGAGTTTTGAAAAAATTGTTTTAGAATAGGTCAGTGTGGGTTAGCACACCGCATTTCCAACTGATTTGGGTCAGCAAAGGTCTGTTTCTCAGAACAATAGGCAGGTACAAGTCAAACTAAAGCTGCCCTATGACCAATTACTGCAGCATGGCCTTTAACTCATGTAACTACACTCAGGACTCTGTGAGGAAAATAACTAAACATGTTCAAAGCTCTGCTGATGTAAAATGGGTGGACAAAATAACAGAAACAGCATGTGAAAAAGGACATATGTGCTGCTGAATGCTGATTAGCACTGTGTCAGCTAGTTCTAAGGCCAGACAGTCTGCATCAAGGGAACATCATCACCACTGAAGAAATATTTAATGCCCTCAAAGGTACAGTCTCAACAAATATGACGACCAGTCAAACAGAGATTAAGTGCACCAGCAAGCAAAGCTCCCCTCCAAGTTTCCCACTGTGGCATATGAGACACTGACAATAATTAAACAGTGACAGTCTATACAGAACAGTGACAGGCAATTAATAAACAATGCTGATGATTATGCTGAGAAAACACTGAACACTGCGGGGGTGATGAGGTGGTTAATTATGAGTTCAGGAGGACAGGTTGAGAAGCCTGATGGCTTCGGGTGAAAACTATCCTTTAGGCAGCATGTTTGGACCTCTGATACCGTGTGCCATATGGCACCAATATGAAGAAATCTCGTCTGGGGAAGTGGATGTATTCTCTGACACTGGGTGCCATTCTCTTACAGCATCTTTTGTAGATGTTAGAGAAATGTAGGTGTGGTGGAGCCATGAGCATTATTTATTCTTTTATTCATTCATTCATTTACTTGTTTGTTTATTTACTTGATTGATTGGTTGATTGATTGATTTATTGATTGGTTGATTGATTTATTTATTTTTTTGCTTGATTTATTGGTTAATTGATTGGTTCATTAAGTGAGTGAGTGATTAAATGAGTGAGTGAATTAGTGATTGGGAAACTTCACAATTTTATCTAAATGTATGCACATTTCAGTCACAAGATGCAAGTCACCCAGAATGGTTTGATTTGAAAATGGTTTGATTTGACCATTTTAGAGAAATTGAATGGTTCCTGGTTTCCATACAGTGCTGTTTTTTGGATGGTGTTTTATATGTATGTTGACAATGGTAAAAACTAAAAAATCTAAAATATGCATTGTCTTAGGAACCTCCTGTACTTACCTCTCTGCAACTAATATATTCAAAAAATGCTGGCTTAAGGGCCTGGATTCGATTTTTGGCTGGGTCCTTTCTGCATGGAGTTTGCATATTCTCCCCGTGTCTATGTGATTCTCCTCCAGGTGCTCCAGTTTCCTCCTTTGTCCAAAGACATTCTGTCAGGACAGTTGGATATACTAAATTGCCCCTTAGGTGTGAGTGTGTGGGTGAATTTGTATGTCTGCCCTGTGATAAGCTGGTGACCTTTAAGGTGTTTTCTGCCTTCTGCCCAGTGAGCTCTGGGATAGGCTCCAGTACCCTCCGCAACCCAGGAGAATCCAGAGTTCCCTTAGAAAGCAGAGGAGACTTCTTCACCACAGTAGTGATATTTGTGGGCCAGATGAGGTACTGTGTGATTTGTACATAAGATGTCACCTGTAGGGGCAGCCCCCAAGCAACCCCCCAGACAACCCCCAGATGTGTAGAACGTATGGTCCATAATTTGCCTAAAAACGTTTTCAACAAATGATTTGTCTTTGCACTTATTTTAGGGAAGACCTGAACACCAGGTAACAATTATGCTGACTTCTGCCCTGAGCAGATATCATCATGGACCTTTTTGGAGGGACGAGGCTAAAATGTTGAATAAAGTGTCTATAAGAACTCCTTACAAATGTTAGGTTAAAGGTTTAAGATTAGAATTTAGATTAGAGTATACAGAGTTACACACTAGTGAGCCCCATTACATAATTCCAAATGTTTCATTTGAAGTTGTTCTTGACTTGTGTGTATGACTCTCTAGGGGGAGGTAACCTTTATATTGGGCTCTGTTGTGGTAGAACAGAGCAAAACGTTTCTTCACCTCTGCACTTCTTACTTCTTACTTACTTACATCATGAACAAATCTACATAAACACCACGTCCAGCAGTGCTTTAACCAGCTTGTGGGTCCTGGGGCTACAGGTGGTCGGGGGGCCCTATGAGTTACATAGTTACACAGGGCATTCTAAAAGTCAAAGTCTTAATTTTTAATGAAACACATTTACATTTAGGGCATTTAGCAGACACTCTTATCCAGAGCGCAAAAGAACAAAGGTGCCTAGTGTTCAGTCAGAATATGTATCCTATCTAGTACAAATAGGCTAGAGTCCACACTCCCCCTGAACTCTGATACCCCTGAGATACCTAGAAAGAGGAACATGCAGTGTAATAAAGCATAAATGCACTATCTAGCCATGCCAAGCCAGCACTCTTACCTAGAGAGAAGATAAGTTAAGATTAGTGCAATACAAGGCATTTCAATACTTAGATTAGTGCTCACTTAAGTGCTTCACAAATGCATGAGTCCCAGGTCTGTGTTTTAAGTATGCACACAGCACAAAGTTTAACACAGAACCAAACAATTATATAAGGCATAGCTGGTCAAGTTTGCTATGCCAGGATCGCTCCCAAATGTTCTGTTTCATCTTGGCACATATAACTGCTGCACCATTTACGGTGGAATGAAAAACTTAAATAAGAAACTGATGAACTGGAAGCCAGTTTCAGCCATACTCTTGAGTTTGTTAGCTGATACCAAAAACGATAAATCCACTAAACTGATCAAGGTTGGTGTTTGAGAAACCAGCACTGCAGCATACACTATGAAGCAGCATTAGTGCAACAAAAACACTGCCTAGAAGACATAGGGCAGGGAACACAGCAAACTTAAAAACCTGAACCTAATGGAAGTCAAAGACATCCTGCAACATCACGCATGAAAAACGTTGGTGGTCTGGTCATGTCCTAGCTGTAATGTAGCTACTGAAATAATGTGACATTTTTATTTCATTTTTTTAAAAGCCTATGGCGACAAAGCTTCCTTCCTTTGGGAAGGTAAGAACAGCATGTTCTTTTAGGATAGAGTCACACTTTAAACTGCCTGCAGGTTTTATTTTTTAACTGCAGCTAGAGCTTTAAATTCAAACACTGGCATGCTGATGAGGAACTGCAGGATTGAGGGATAACGCTGAGCAGTGATTGGAGGGCTGTGAAGTAAAGTCGGAGGTTGATGGAGAGCATAGGATAACACTGACCAAAATCCAGTGAGAACACTTACAGAAAACAAATTTAATAAACAGATTAAATATTATTTTACCCGTTTGATTGGATAAGCCTGTGATCAATCTGGATGGATGGAATCTGGCACAGTTGGTGAAGGAGAATGAAAAAATCTAAACATACTGCCAAACAGAGGCACTAAGATACTCAGAGCCCTGGGCTTTAGCCCATGCATTAAATCCCCCCTGGCCATGCCCTACATAAATCATATAATGCTTGATCTGTATGATATAGGCTTACACCAATAATCTCTATCTCTTCATTTGTATGGTAGCAGGCTATATAAGACAGCCGCATCAGTTTGTTTTAGAATAGGCCCAATATACAAAACACAAGCCTTAAACAAAGACTGCTTTCTGATTTTCTTCATTTGTTAATCACCTCCCACAATGAAATCGAGTGGAGGCTATTTAATAGACTGATGTACGTCCAACTGTTCATTTACAACTGAATGATTAGCCTAACTGTGAATGAATAGCTCCACTGAAATATATCAAGAGAGTGAAAGAGCAAGCAGAAATTGTCATCTGTCCCACTGTTTTGCCTTTGAGCTCCCAAGGACAAACTGTTTGAAATGAATGTTGTTAAGGAGCCTATGAAACTACTGCACACCAAACAGTGCCAGCAATAAGCAAGCCTATTTGAGATCACGCATCAACTGAATCAACAGTACAACAGTTTAGTCATAATGCTAAAGGAGTAGCTATAAGCTTTTATTACATTAGCTATATTGGCCTTATTATTCCAGTGCAATGCTAAAATTCAGAAAAGAAAGTTTATTTACAAATTTAACAAATGAACTACAAAAATAAAAACCTAAATACATCTTTAAACAATAGTTGCACCCAGGAGGAAGTGTCAGGTTGCAATTCGCAAGGAAGATAAACTTTACAAGGAACAATAAATGAAGATTCAGACTGATATGGGGAATGTTTATTGAGCTACACATACAGAAGCACTGTCTCTCAGTATGGTGTCCTGTGATAATCCATCCCATGCAGCTTGAATATTCTCACACTGTTCCTGCAGATTGTGTGGTAGGGGTGGAGGTGGAGTGATACCAGGCCTTCTGGATGTGTGATGTGTGACAACAAACTGCTCACCTTGGTGCTGACCATGGTGCCTTAACACACGGATTTGTTGGTTGTCTCCACCAAGACAAAAGTGGGACTCATTACTGAAGATGACCTACTGCCATTCTGAGTTACGCCATGACACTCTGGCACAGCACAATAGCAGTCTGTGATGATGTTGGTGTGGTGTTAAGGGCAGTCGTTATAACGGTCTATGTGCGCGTAGTCCTGCATTGTGCAGCCATCTGCCATTGTTGTTGCCACTAACAGGAAGACTCATGGAGGGCATCACTGCTCACTGAATGTTGTAATCATGGCTGTTGGGTCACGCCACATGTCTAAGCAAATTTGTCAGTTCTCCCACTCTGTGGTTTGTGTAGGTCTTCCAGATACTTCATGCACTAGTGCATTCCATCTTCTATCCAGGGCCGTGAAAGCAGGTTATGCTATGACCGGTATGGCACACAATACATCAATAAGACTATCCTGCTTCCTGCTCACAAACTCTTCCAACTGCTTGAACTGTTTTCGCACTCTTCTCTGAGGTGTACTTCACCTGCGAAGGATGCTACCAACACACGCAACAGGACGAACTTACTTAGTCAGTCAGGTAAAGCAATAAGGCCCATTCTTTCTTACATCACACACACATCCAAGCACTTGAATCACTGTTAAACCCCACAAGATCTATTCCTGTTACTTTTTCCTCATTGGCACAGCAGTTTTTTTATTATGAGTGTAAATATATAATTAATCATCGTGGCCCCCTGTTTACTCTGGGCTCTTGCTTCCATCCCATCCCCCTCATGTCACCCAGCAATGGAAAAAGCAATAATGTATTGTCTGAGCATATTTAATTCTGGAGGAAGTGAAAGTCAAAGCCATCAACACACGAAGTCTGTTGCCAAACGGTGAACACAGTGGCGGGTCCTCAATTAGATGGAGAGTTATTGGAATCCTGGCTGTTCTATATGGTCGTATAACAAGGATTATGAAGCCATTGTACAGATGGAAAGCTGTTTATTCATGGTGTTTGCATATTCCAAGACGATAATTTCTTCTTACCTGCTGCTAAACATATTCAGGAGTGTTCTCATGAACACAAGGATGAATTGAAAATCCATTCAGGAAAGAGTACAAAGATGCCCACCTCCTTTCTCTCTCATTATTGAAAAATAGACTCTGCCATACAGTTGAGGATGGGTATGGCAGTGTCCCAAGAAATACAGTTTAAAATAACTTGGAACATAGTAGGCTGATAAGCTTGCAGGTCATACATGGAGCTACAGTATTTATCATCCTCCTGGCCTGTTTGTGCTTATGGCATATATTATATGCTGCGGCGCCTCCAATGTTGCATCAGGCCACAGTGCGAGACCACTTTGAAATGCAAGCACAGCATACTTGCAATATGTGGGAGCAATCTGGTCTCTTTGGCAAGCCATTCATAAGAGAAGGTGCTGTCTGATTGTTGGGCAGTGTGATGTTAATTTAAGCAAGTGTTTCACTCACATCATCTCACATGTAATAGCTGCTTTGACCTCTGTTCAAACTTCCATATTTTTTGTTGAACTAAATCTGAAGGACTATAAAGGGTTTAGCTCTTGAGGGACATAGTCAGGGGGAGTCTAGGATGAAATGAGTCAAAACAGTATGCCTGCCTAACATGCTGTGGGTCGTCCATGTACTTTAAAACATTTACCACCAATGCATTAGCAGCAGGTTCTTTGCTGCCCTGGAACAGGCTTCTTGTTCTAACACATCTCAGGGATGCTTTATTAGATTGTTATCTGGGGAATCTGGAGGGCAAATGAACACTTTAAGCTCCTTGCAGTGTTCTACAAACCATTCCAGAATGATGTGTGCAGTGTGGAAGGGTCCATTATCGAACATTATCGAAGGAGGCCACTAGGGAATACCTTTGCCAGGAAGGAGAGTACCCAGTCAGCAACAATGTTAAGGTAGGTGTCATGTGTCAAAGTGAGGTCTGCCTTAATGCTGGACCCAGGGTTTCCCAGAAGAACGTAACCCAGAGCATCCTACTCCCTCCCTCAGCTCGTCTTCTTCGCACAGTGCATCCCAGTGCCATCACTTCTCCAGGTAAATGGTGAACGCATGCCTGGCAATCCAGTGTGATTTAAAAGAAAGTGGGCTCATCCGGCCAGGTAACCTTCTGTTGCTGCTCCAAGCTCTTGTTCCAATGATGATGTGACCATTGTATATCAGTGGGTGGTGGACAAGGGTTAGCATAGGCGCTGGGACTGGGCTGCGACTATGCAGGCCTATAAGCAGCAGAGTGGGATGTGTTGTGTACATTTCTCCTCCATTGTTCAAACCTTCAGGTAATATCTTACGGTAGAGTACCATTGATAGGGCTACATGAAACCTAGATTAGCTTATCAACTGACATAGCCCTTTATAAATGTTTATAAAAGCTTATTCCAATAGGGTTTATTTCTTATAAAGGTTACTAATTTGCCAATTATGATCAAACTTAGTTAAAGGCCCCTTTATGTCAGACAGTGTGTATGGAATAAGCTTTTATAAACATTTATAAAGGTTTATGTCAGGTGTCATGACAAGCTCATGTAGGTGTCAGGTAGCCTTATGAACAGCACCTAGCAATAAAGTGTCACTGTAGCTCAGGTGCAGTAAAAATCTCATTTCTTTGTGGAACCAGATTTTTTTAAACGTCGGTCCACATGGTTTTTCTTTTACATTACTCTGTAAAAAGAACCCTGTTGGTTCCTCCTGGCAGTTTTATTTGTGTGCTTGGCACTTTAATGCTAGCAACTCCAGCTTCTCTGCAAAGTTCTTGATAAGGATTTGCGTGGTAGGAGTTGATCACCATAAAAGGGCAACCGTCTACCCACAGATTTTCTTCTCCGAGTGCTAAGCATCCCCAAACTAATGTGCAGCTGAACTTTCTGCTCTCTGCAGAGAAGTGGGATCAGCACAACCTGAGCCAGCCATCTGGACCTTTGGACACAGTTCATACTCGCTAGCAGAAAAACTCTCGCTACAGCTGCGGCTGAATCATAGAGTGCATTATAATTTCACACGTCGCCCGCGACTTGGACAAAGAGAGGGAGCCTATTTGCATTCGCGTCAGTCTCCCATATTTGTATGCCCACTTTTTTTTACCCTCCCTTAGCGAACTTGTGGTCCGTAAATGGAGTGGAACTCTGGGAGCAGGTCCCACCGACATGAAGTTCCAAATACAGAGTTGGATTACAAGAGTTCCAGCGCCATCTGTAACCCACCCACCCACATTCAGCTCTGGGGGTGTGGGTTAATTAATGAAAGCCTTGCATGTAGAATAATGAGCACACACATTAATCATCTCATCTATATTTAATAGATCTTCTCAGCTCTTCCAAATGCCTGCATGAGGCTCAACTGAATAGCGTTATGCTGTGCTCTCCGCAGGAGAAGTAAACATGGGTTGGAGTATGGACTGATTATAGCACCACTGCATTGTCTGTAGATTCAAATCTAACAGCAGACAGAGATAAATGCAAACACAAAGTGGGTCTGGGGTGCAGATGCAGAGTTCCTCAGGGATAAGATGTGTGGCCAAGATATCAAGACAACCCGATTCCTTTCAGGGAGACAGTTGCCATATAGAGAATAGCAGCCCATTCCTGCCATCAATCTTAAAAGAAGTGGCATGCTATGTAGAAATTCTTTTCTTTTGCATTTTGAATTAGCAAACTAGTGTAAAAATTATTTCTTATGCTCTCAAAATGTGTTTATTATGGCTAAAATTAGATTTTTTCAAAATGTCTTTGTCCTGAAATAATAATTTTCTTGAAAATTGAATAAGCATATGCATAATTGTGCATTTGACTTCAATTTTACAAAACTGTCATTTTGTTTTATATATATTATTTTGTTTTAAAATATAATGTCAAAATTTTCAGTTTCAAATCAGATGTTGTGAGCCATTTTGCTGAAATATATTTTGAGAGAATACTACATTTCAAAATATTGAACAAATTCTTCAGCTTTTATTTATTATTACACTACTGATCAAAATATTTCAATAATCTAGACAACAAAACTGCCACCAATTTGTTATTCACAGTTTACAGTATTTTGGGAACAACACTGATGCTGATGAGCTTTATTGAACAATCAGGCAGTTTAACACAGCAACAAAACACGACCAAACATTAGGGGAGAAAGCAATATCAGGGCCAAGGAAGAGGCTAGGGTCAGAACCAGGTTAGACAGTCAGCGAGGCAACCAGAGTACAGAGGAGAGACAGGGAGGTCAGAGGGCGGACGGAGATCGAAAAGCCAGAGAGTACAATAGAACAAAAAGCCAATAGGGACAAGGAAGAGCTCGGCAGTCGAAGAACGCAAAAAGGGCAGAACCAGACAAATAGCAGAATCGAATGCAAACGGGGTTTGGCAAAACTTCGCAATGAGTGTGAGTTTGAGTGAGGCTTATATGCAGACTGATAATTGGAAACAGCTGGGCTAATACTCAGGAGACCTACAGCAGGAACGATTGGGAGATGTTAAAAAATATGGAAATGTTATTAAATAATAAGCTATCATTTTTTATGACATGCATTTTTGCCCTAAAATTACAATAAATAGCTGTTTATTTAGTGAGATGTGGTTATGGGCATTGCAGATTTCAACTTCTTTATAAGTTCATTCTCAGTGTTGTACAGATATCTCAATTAGCACAAATTCACTTAGCAGATTCATTTATCATGCAACATGTCCTAATCTTACAGATTCCTAATGCCTGAGTTTAATTGTCGTATAAATGTATGCATGTATCTTCAAAAATATTGGTTTGGTTTTATATTAACGAAATCGGTGACCCCAAACTGCTTCTCCCAGACTTTCTTTAATTCTTTATTTCTCCACATTCGGCAATAGGTAAATATCATTTGTTAGTTGAAACGGGCCACCATACCTAAATCCACCTCTAACACATATACACAATCATTTCAGACAAAGGATGCTGCAGATTGAGCAGAAATAGGTATTTAGTATATGTGTGTTTTTAGAAGATGTATTTACCTAGACATGGTGCTAGAGAATCAGTGTGGTCTCTGCTGCAGCCACCTTGCTGTTTGTAACGAACAGAATGTCCATCTGGAGAAGATGGGCCTCAGTAACTCTGATGAAGAATAATGAAGTCAGAATCACAGCAGAGTTTCTAGATAATGAACAGTAATCACTCAACGTTTATTTCAGGCATTTGAGGAAAAACATACCTTAACGGCTAGCACAGACACCTTTACGGCTCCTGAGCTGGAATTGATAAGTGCAAGCATCATTCCCACAGGTTTGAAACCTGCTGCACTTCTGACCCCGTGTAAACCTTCATGGCCAGACTCGCTCTGTCGGGGGATATTTTCCTCAATTTTGTTTTGTGAAGCAATGACAGCACCTCATTAAAATCATCTGCGCTGCATTGTATGGAAGCAAGGCTCACCTCCAACACAACAGCTACTGGGCTATTTTAGGAGCACCCTCCGCACATCACATATAATTACCCATGTACCAAACACACCTTTCATACTTGCGGTTGCAGGTGATAATGATCATTCAGGGAAAAACACAAGCTGCAATTATTACCTCTAATACTGAAACGTTACAAGGGGCTGCAATTATGAAAGAACACTCTGTAGACCTAGTGTACCGCAGTAGTTTGTGGAAGACACAGGAAAGACATTTAACAGTGAGCCAAGAACTGCTGCAGAAGCGGTTCAACTAGATTAGACTAGATTCCATTGGAGGCCCCACTTATGTATTATGTAGTGTAAAGGAACTAAAGGGTATACTGTAAAAGGCCATCACCTCTCGTCTACGCCTCATTCCACCAAAACTCCTCTAAAGAAAACAGTTTTCCAGCCTGCAAGTTTGATGTTTCTGACTTTATTGGAGGTTTAGATAGGTTCCGTTGTTTCAGACCTATCTGAGACCTGTGGGGTATAGCTAATGAGCAAGTTGATTGACATCTCTCTGTCCAACACTCCTCCACAGCTCCACCCAGAACTCCTACGTTGTCTAGTTTTCATGTGACACTAACTGAACTAAATGCTTAAACAGTTGCATGCGTCGTCTGGTACACAGGTCTGCAGTGGCATCTCAGCATGTGTGACTGACATCTCTGCATGGATGACAGCTCACCACCTTAAGGTCAAGTCCAGCCAGACTGAGCTATTCATCGCTGCCATCTCATTTGAGAACTCCTTGAACACCTTGGTGTGATTCTGGACCACCAGTTTTCGTTCTCAGCTCATTTTGGGAAGCTGATTCAGTCATGCAGATTTCTCTTGTACAACATCGGCAGGATACGACCCTTCCTCTATCAAGAGGCCACTCAGTTGCTAGTCCAGTCTCTTGTCATTTCAAGGCTTAACTACTAACTCGCTCCAGGCGGGTCTTCTTCTGCAGGCCAACAGACTCTTCCAACTGGTCAAGCATGCAGCAGCTCAGCTTGTCGTCAATATTCCCAGGTCCTGACTTCCGGTAGCTGCCCGCATCAGATTTAAAACTTCTATGCTGCCTACAAAACTAAGAATGGACCAGCCCCTCCCCTCCTTATGGCAATGAGCTGATTTGTAACTCGAGCCCTTTAAGCTTCAAGTAGAGTTTAACTAGCCATTCTTCAAGATGCATGCATTCAACGTCCAGACTCTTCTTTGCTCTGGCCCCCATTTTCAGTGGTTTTCCAAACAGCGGACTCTTGCACGATTCTCAAATACAGACTGAAGACCCATCTATTTGTGAAGCACTTAAGTGAGTACTAATCGATGTATATTTTAAAATGCCTTGTGTTGCACTTATGCTGAGCTTGCCTTGCTTTTTGTTTGTATGAGTACTGGTCAGGTATTGCTAAGTAGTGCACACATTTTTCTTTGTAGGTATCAGCACTGGCCCTTGTTCAGGCAGAGTCTGAGCTCAAGGGGACTTTCATAAGTCGCTTTGGATAAGAGCATCTGTTAAATGCCATAAATGTAAATGCAAATGAAACTTCACAGTGTAAACCCAGCGAGAGGGTTAGGAGAGAAGAAAGAACGTCTGGACCCAAATGCACTTACGGTGTTAAATAAATCACAAGCAATATTCTAAACAAAACTCTACTACACTTTATAAAGCCTATTTCCGTAAAATCAGCTCGTACTCATACACGGACATGTGGCCGTAAAGCCTCTACTCCAGCAACGTTCTAAAGAGATTACCAAAACAAATGTTTTGATTTGGCTATTTAAAGAAATTGCTACTGCGCACTGTGGACAAAAAAAAAAAAACGGAGAACGTAATTTACTTTGAGGGGATAAGCAGCGGTTTTCTTTTCAGCATAAAGAGTGTGACCTCGAGACAAAAGCTTTCAATCAGAAATGAAACACCTCCATAATCAGCCTCCTTTGTGTCTGCCTGCCAAACCACTGAGGAAAAAGACGATGGCATTTGTTCTCATGAGGGCAGGCTATTTGGTAGCTGTAATACCTCAAAAAAGAAGATGCCTTTGAGTTCAGCGAGCAAAGTCTTATCTTCCCCAAAGCTCTTCACTACAAAGACAGTTAAGGAGCTTACTTTCCTCGGCAAGTTTGGTTAGTGTGTTTTGAGAAAAGGCTGAGATAGAAAGACCGAGTCTTTCCCAAGGGGGTCAGAGATCAGCATTCTGTGCATGAACCCAGTTTGTTTCGGAATTTCAACCCCGAGATCTGTAAGCATTTCCAGGCTCTCAAACATTTGCATAGCATTGATCTAAATGGAACTGATACTCAGAAAATAAGATCATGTATATCATGAAGTGCAGCCCATAGGTATTGGACATAGGTGTGGACAGTAACGCAGTGAACAACCATGAACTGTCTGAGATCTGCTCTGACTTAAGGGTTTACAGTGAGATGCCTCGCAATCTCAGAGAAGCAACATGACAAAAGAGACACAGGAGAATAAAATGAAGCTCCTTGTAAAAAGCTAGGTCATTACACTATTTAGTTAGCTATGCTAAGGCTAGGTACTTGGAGCTTGCTAGTAGTACTTATACTAGCTACATGCTTTCACCATCGAAAACAGCACAGTTACTCACTATAAAACTTTCAGTTTAAGAAGATCTGCTTCAACGAGCAAACACTGATACTAGTACACAGCATGGCTGCTGCTTATGGGTTGCTGTTGGGGTTGTGAGGCTAACAAATGTAGAACTGCTCCTCTCTTTAGTCGTTTCAGTGTCAACGCAAGTTAGTCTTCTCAATATTGCCTAAGGTTTAAGAAGCTGTCAGGCGTGAAATGCGCAGAGCAAACTTTGATTTACAGTTATCCAGGATCCAGTTATTCAGAAGCTAAGTTTGCCTTCCTATCACAGCGTCTTTACAAGCTGTAGCATTTAAGGTGGAATGAAACATTTAATTAAGAATCTGGCAAACAGGAAGCCAATTTCAGTCTTGTTTAAAGTTGAACATTGTACTTACAGAGATTTAGAATTCTTGGAAAGAGGAATGAAAAGTGGAGACAAGGCCTAGAACAGTAGGTTTCTACTTTCCTTGCTATTTTCACAGCTGTTGCTTCATTGTCACATGTTAATTACGGTAAGCATTAATATTAATGAGTCAGGATTGTTACGTAGTAGTTTAGTATTTTGGAATCGGCCCATTTTACCACCCTCGTTTGCAAATGTGGGACTTGTATTTAACAGTGTATGAGGTTCACAGTATGTCAGATCTATGAACCAAACTCTCTTTATGCTATGATAGCAATGTATATACAGTTTTAATTAATTAATTAACTTTTAATGGCTCATTTCAAACAATTTTGAAATATATTACTATTGGTCAATTCATCCTGAATTTTTCACACAACCAAGTTATCTTTTGAAGTTGATGACTGCCTCTTGTTGCTGATGTTGTCCCTGTTGACATACTGCAAAACTTCACAAAGTCATTTCCTATTTTGCAAAACTCAGTGAAGTCACGACATTAGTATTCTAGCTGCTTTCTCTGTATAATGAACAAACATCACATTTTTTTCTCAGACCAAGACTAAGCCATCTATCTCCTCCCTTTGTTTTAAACCATATATCTTATTCACAAAAGCAAATGCATAGCCTGAAAGGTCATAAATCCAGTGGGCATTTGGGCAGAGAGGAAGTGTGTGTGCAGATGAATGGCTTTGCTTCGAGGCCAGCAAGCGTTCCCCTCACCTCTCACTCAGGCGCCAGCGGCATGCTGAGCTGTGAGGCCACTCTGTGGGGAGAGCTGCTGGCTCTGGCTTAATTAGGCAGTGTAAGTGTTAGTCAGCCTCTGGTGAAGTGCCAGTACAGAGATCCGGTAGAATGAGGCAGTTTAGGGCTTTCACACTTTGTTTCTGGCCAGATGAATGAAAGAGACCTACGTGTAGGTGATTAAGGGAAGCTGTCATTGAAGTCACATGGCAGAATCAAAACAACCGCTAAATGAGTTGAATCTGCCCCTATGGAGCTCAGTGTATTGGCATTCCATTCTGTTGGATTTTACGCCATTAAAACTTTTTTTTACACTTAAAATTATGTGCCAATAATTATGATACCAGCAGAGGAAACTTATTTGAATGAGCAGAGGATACAGCACCATATAAATACTAACAATTGGAATCTCAAGGCACCTTTCAATTCAGGATGCCACCCGTTCTGTAGTCTGCATCATAACTTTTACTGAAATGAGTTGATTAGTTAGATTAGAAGAACTGAACCAAGCATACAAATGGTGCACATGATAACATCTATAGGACTACATTTTTGTTTACTATGTAACCTGTTAAAATAAAAACTATCAATGCACCCACATAGAATTGTGATCTGACATCAAGTATCATCAAAAATAGTTGCACCCAGAAGGAATGAACCGACAGGGATGAAACTTGGTGGGTGGGATTGACATTATAAGACATACAAAGGATTTATTCTTGTGAATGATGAAAAGCAAAGACTGACCCAACAGCCACGACTGCAGACATTCAGTGAGCAGTGATGCCGTCCTGAGTCATCCTTCAGTCACAAAGTCTTGTGTGTTGGAGCATCATGGTCAGCACCAAGATGAATGGTTTGTTGTCAAGGATCACATGCCCAAAAGGCCTGGTGTCACTCCACCTCGAGCCCTACCGTGAGGAACATCTACTACCACAAGAAAAGGAAATTCAAACAAATCACAAGCCTGCTATTTCCATGATGTATGAAAAGAGAAAGTCTTGAAAATGGAGTCATGACATAAACAGTCCCTCAGGAAACACAGAGATATAGGATTCCTCTCCTCCAGTTTGGTCCCTGTCTGTTGGGGGACGGTTAGGTGTGCTCCATCCCGACTATCCTGATCTGGCAGGACCTGCAGGGATCTCAAGGCTCCAAGACCTGGACTGAGGACAGGACCAACGTCAAGACTCTTTTATTTTAAAAAATTATTATCCTTGAAGCTCTTTGTGTACTTAAATTGTGTTTTGCCCTGTATGTCTTTCCAGTAGAACCAAAAGAAAGGCAAAAAATAACCAGTAAAATATTCAGTCCACATTAGTTTACATTAAAGTCAATAAAAATAAAGTTTTGCATCAGTTCAGCCAGATCTGGTGGATACCTTCCCTGGCACAATTCTGAGGAGAATGTCCTGTAGACTAGGATTTTAGCCATTGCTGGTAGACCCGAATGACTGTACGCTTCCATACACTTGCAAATTCTGCTAGTTTCTTTACGCTCCCCTTACACTCCTCATTAACATCTGCTTTGGCATCTGGCATGTGAAGGAGCCTGAAGTGACTACCACATTAAATACACAAGGTCACTAATTTATTGTCCAGGGAGCTTGTGGTTTCATGTAGGTTTCCGTTACCTTCTCTGAAATATAAGCCCCTTGACACCTCTTCACATTTCACCCAAATGGCTGTTTTTCATAAACATCAGGTTTTCATGTGCACGCACATAAGGATTAATCATAGCTGGAATATCTATTTCGGGGTTAGTTCTATTTGTTGGACCGGCCTCTGCTAAATCCTTCAAAATTTAGGTAGCAAACCCTTCTGACACTTATGAACACCAATTAGCCATTGATATATATAGACATTGCTATAATCCCTCCGAGGATTAAAGCTGTAAGGTGCTCAAGGAAGTCATTCTCTCTGTTATTGTGCATAAAGTTATATCTATCTATCTATCTATATACATATACACATATATATACACATATATATGACGTGTGTGTGTGTGTGTTTTATATATTTATATATATATATATATATTTTATATATAAAATCAGAGCTCAAAATGTCACATTGCGTAAATGCAGCAAAAGGTAAGGGGTAGCACTTTAATTAAAGCTGGTGCTGTAGACAGGACATACAGAGAGGTGTCTGTGTGAGCTATTAGGAGGAGCAGACTCCTCTTCCTCTATATGTTGAAATGAAACAGCCCAATAACAAATGGCCGTATGCCGAGCCTACATGATTTGTGTCAGGATGATATATGACCATATATGATATACCTTTACAATGCATCCTGTATGACATGCTTCATAATTAGGCCAGAACTCTCTAGCGTCATGCACTGCAAGTCTTTTTTAACCACCAGGGCTGAGCTTTACTTGAGCTGCAGAAGGGGCCCATGGGTCCTATTGGCCCCTGCTGTTTTTAATGAGGAAGACTGAAAAGTGGATTTCATCTGCATGTATGTTTCTCAGCCTTTCACAGATGCGCTAAAATCCAACACATAATTAAGGACTGCTGAAATGGGGCCAGTAGGAAGCAGCTGGTCCGCCGCTGTGCTTTGGCTTGGTGGGCTTGGTTTATCCTGTCAGACTGTATTAGAAAGCAACTGCTTTTAAGCTTAAGCCTTTATTGATTTGGACACTCTCCTAATAAATGGTCAGCACCACTAATCAATGTATTTGGACATTTTAGCCTCATAATGACCTGCTTTAATGAAAGAGACTATCTGTATGTTCTGATGCAGTCAAATAGCACATTTAGAATCACCTATAGATTTTCATTAGCACTCTTGCACAAGAACTAATGACACCCAGCTGGCCAGCAAATAAATCAGCTTCCAGTTCAGTTCAGTTCAGTACTGTACTCAGTCAGTACTGAGAAAATATACTCACTAAGCACCTTATTGGGTACATCTACGTTATGTCTATACTCATGGTCCATTAATGAGTTACACTTACCATAAAGGAGCACTTTGTTGTTCTGTAATTACAGACTGTATTTTCCCTGTTTACCCTTTTCGCCCTGTTCTCTAATGAGCAGGCCCCACACAGTAGTGTTAAAACACGTGTCCACTCACTGTCCAGTCTACTAGACACAACCAACCGTGCTGGTTCCCCTTGTAGATGTAAAGTCAGGGATGTTAGCTCATTTACTGCTGCACAGTGTGTGTTGGTCATCCTCTAGTGCATCATCAGTGGTCACAGAACCCTGTGCACAGGACGCTGCACACAGGACACTGTTGGCTGAATAGTTTTGGTAGTTGGACTATTCTCAGTCCAGCAGCTGTGCTATGTCTGATCCACTCCTTTACGTTTACATTTACAAATCGACTTACAACCGTTCTTAGTGTTCTGTTGGATAATGTTTCTCAGCTAGTATAAGCAGACTAGAGTCTAAAACTCGCCATGAGCTCAAACACTGCCCAAACAAGAGCCAGTGCTGATACCTAGAGAAAACAATACACAGACATACAGTATATAAGCATAAGTGCACTACCTGGCAACCCAAATCCAATGCTCATACCAAGAGAGAAGAACAGTTATGGTAAGTATAAGTGCAAAACACATCTAACAACATACACACCAACACATCACACACCAACCCACCACCATGTCAATGTCACTGCAGTGCTGAGAATGATCCACCACCTGCATAATACCTGCTCTGTGGGGGTCCTCTGGGGTTCTGACCATTGCAGAATATGATGAAAGGGAGCAAGGCAGGTGTGCCTAACAAACTGCTTAATGAGTGTATCAATATGCATGAATCACATTTAACTTATTTTAACCTCAATTATGATTTAACTTTAATTCCAGTCTGCTGAAACACAAAGACCAAACTGTCCCATTATGTTTGGGCTGCTCTGGCATTTTTATCTGAACAGCAGCAATGGGTTCCCGGATGGCCAAAGGAACCTTTAAAAATTTCCTTAATTTGTTTTATTTAAAACAACTATTTGCTCTGAGCTCATTGCTGTTGCCGGCTTGGCGTGTTTTTGGAAAATAAGACAAATATGCACACCGCTGGAGAGGTTCAGGGTTAATTATCCTGTTCACAGGAAGAAACCACAGCAATGCTGAGTGTACAGGTAAAACTGCACCCCTTCTGTACAAAGACAATATCTCACAGTATGAATTAGCCAACCCTACGGTCATCCGTCAGTAGCATGAGCCACATGCCAGGTGGAAAATGCTACCTGCACCTGCATTTTACAATCTTAAAAAAGGCTTATTACATAATTATAAGATAGGAAGATGATCACAGGAAGATAATGATGCTGACAACGACCAGCTCTCACCTTTCACTGTTTTTGGTGAATGTGACATTTTAAGCTTTTCAAGCTTTTTATGCAATTAAACTCATTGTTTTCAGTAAGAGGTGGGCTTTATTTTGAGAAATCACCTGAGTAATCACACTCATCATGTTCACCAGAACGACCTGCACAGTGAGAACATCCTGCTGTATGACAAACAACAGAATACTAGGGACGCAGGAGGTTTTCGTCAAACACATAACCACTTATTATTTTTACTTTAGGTGATCTGTGCGGATTGTGAGACAGGTAGGTGCACTCACACAGCTGCTACAACTATATTAAATTATCCTAGTAACATACACCACCTTTCAAACGTGTAATACCTCATACAGTGTAGCCTGAAATGCTATAAACTAGACACCAAAAGATAAAGCAATGCTCTATTCACAGTTTAGAGAATTCTGGCAACACTATACATTTATATCATAGTAAAGAATATAAAAGTGATATTAAATAATATTCTTCTGTTTATTGGAATCTGCTATCAAAGAATACCTTGAAATAGTAAAATAATGTATATTTAGTGAGATATGGTCATGGGTTTTTTAGATATGAGGCATTGTGGATGTCAGTTTCTCTGTAAGTTCATTCTCAATAAAGTGATTTCTCAATTATCTTGAAATCAGTAGCTCTCTTTATCATCCTAAATATGCTAATGTTTACAGGATCCTGTGAGAGCTGTAAGAAATTGGTGTCTTCACAGAATCATTTGATTCATGTAAATGAATTAAATACATTTGACTTTTGAGCAGTAGTTTATGCATCACAATTCACAAGCTTAAAAACATTTGCCTTGACTTTTACATCTCAGAACAAAGTCTTCACATTCTTAAACCACACATAGTGCAGTTTTAAACGGGCAACAAAGTTTTGTTTTAAAAGTTAAGATGTAAGTTTGACCCAAATGGTATACCACTACCTCCATTACACAGACACTACAGGACTTTACACACAGACACTAAGGACTCTATTTTTATACTTTCAAACTTTGTATTGTATCTTTGTCTTTATCTGTATAACTCTATCTTGTCCTTCTCTTGTTACTTCTGTGTACTTTGTATATCTGCTACTGGATGCCTTGAATTTCCCTCTGGGATCAATAAAGTATCTATCTATCAATCAATCTATCTATCAAATCATGCTATTTAGACTCATCATCAAAAGAATAGTTGCACAAATAGCTGCACCCAGAATTTATCAGCCAACAGGAATGAAACTTGGTGGGTAAAATTAAGATTCTGAGATGAGTGATTCAAGTTTCACGGTTGACCATGCAGGTGATGTAAAGCGACGTATCTGACTGACCCCACACGATAGCAGACATTCAGCAAGCACCATTGGCAGACAGCTGCATGACGCAGGACTACATGCACACAGGCTATTACGATGACTGTCCTTAACACTATGTCAGCATCGCCAAAGACTGCAATGGGGTCATGCCAAACTGCAGTGGTGTGACTCAGACTGGCAGCAGGTCATCTTTAGTTGCAAGGCCAACTTTTGTCTTGGTGGAGACGACCTGTGAAACCGTCTGTGGAGGCACCGTGGCCAGTGCCAAGCTGAATGGTTTGTTGTAACATATCAAGTCTAGAAGGCCTGGTGTCACTCCACCTCCACCCCGAGAATATTCAAACTGCATGGGATAGATTATCACAGGACACCTCTACAACTCCATGCTGAGACATCTGGCATGCTGCATGTTTCGAGACATGGCAACCCCGATATCATACTGAGAGACACTACTTATGTACAGTATCTCACAAAGGTGAGTACACCCCTCACAATTTTTCAAATATTTTACTGTAACTTGTCATGAGACAACACTGAAGGAATGACACTTAGATACAATGTAAAGTCGCCAGTGTAAAGCTTGTATAACAGTGTAAATTTGTTGTGCCCTCAAAGTAACTCAACACACAGTCATTAACTTCTAAACCGCTGGCAATAATTAAATCAACATTTATTTTTATAGCGCTTTTTACAACAGATGTTGTCACAAAGCAGCTTTACAAAGAATCTTTACAAAGAATCTGGTGTTCGAGCCCCCAATGAGCAAGCCAAGGGCGACAGTGGCAAGGAAAAACTCCCTTAGTTAGGAAGGAAGAAACCTCAAGAGGAACCAAGACTCAAAGGTTAAACCCAACCCCTTCGGGTCAACACCAGATACAAGACAGGACTAGAAAGCAGAGTGTAATGTCTGATTAGTCTATAATTATGTTGGTGGTTCATAAGATGGGTCAGCAGGCGCAGGCCAAGCTTCCACAGTGCAGGACAGCCAGGAGCTCCGTGGTGGTAAAGGCTACCAGTGGCTCCCAGTCAGAGCAGATGTAGCAACAGCATCAGGCCACACAGGACGGGCAGCAGTTCAGCTCAGACAAAGAGAACAGACAGACTGGTAGCACTGAGAGAAGACCTGAACACACTAAACGGTGTTAACAGAGTGCAGCAGTGACTCCGGCAGGCCTGGCTATTACAGCAGAACTAAAAAGGGAGAGCCAGAAGGTCACACAGACATGAGGGCTCCCTGAGAAGTCAGCGCCCCTCTGCTCCACCGTCAACGAAGGAAAGTGAGTACACCCCTTCCCAATAGTATTGCAGTCTGACACTTCCTTCTGGGGGCAACCATTCTTTTGTGGATGAGTGTCTATTGTAGCTCCAGCTAATGGAAAATACTAGACATATGCTAGCATTTTTATGTGCTCATTGAGCCCACTCAGTGTGAGATATGCTTTGAAAATGCTAATTACCCAGGCCAACAAAAAATGGATGTAAAGGAATAAGAATAAGAATTTTTCAGAATTCCTAGAGTTGACAACAAATCCATCTTCTAGAAAGAAAAATATTTTTTCTGTTACTTTAAAGACTTGGTTCTTTTTAAGGCCTAACTAATTAGCCTATCGAGATATAAAGTATGAATTCCATTTATTAAAACGGCACTCTCTCTAACTCCAGTGCACTACTATGCAGGCTTTAATGCCATAGTTTTTCATTTCAGAGCACAGTAGAGAGCAATCTCTTTAAAACTTGTGCTTTTATACTTAAATTATTTTTCCATGTTCTTTTCATTCCTCCTAATAATTATTCACAGCTGTTTCTCTTGCAGGGTTATCGTGTTTGGGAAAATAAGACTGCTGGAAAAGTTCAGTGTTAATTATCCTGTTCATGTCAGTAAACCACAGCAATGCCTAGAACCTGCACAAAGCCACTTTCTCACTGCGTAGACAGGAACCCTACAGTCACCAGTCCGTAGCCCTCAGTACTGAACTACCTGCCACTCTGCATCTGCATCAGAACAGAAACCAACACATCCAAACACAGCTTTCAGTGCACACACCAATGCACAAATCAATGGGGTGTTTTGTTTCAATGTTCTGTAACCACAGGGGTCAGAGGTTACACTGCAGGCCTCATTAGCCAATACAAGCTCAAGTAATAATAAGGGCCATGCATGTTCAGCAGCACATTGCTAAACAGGCCGTCACTTCAGGCTTGTGTTTACTGATGGCAGTTATCAAGCAGAGTCTAACCTACAGCTCTGCCAATTTAGACTGAAGGTTACGAATGCTGTGCACGGCTGAAACTTTCGTGGCTCTGAAGCTCTTTCCCACACTGATACCGATAATCTTGCCTCCATGGTATTCATTAGCAGATGGCATGGCGATTATAAGACGTGGTACACTGACCTGCAACTTCATCTTCATTGATTGTGGCAGGGGAGAAGGGGCTTGATCTGATCATTACCCAAAATCACACATCATTATGAGCGAGGTGAAGACTTCCACTGTGACACCCGAGCTAAGCCATGAAGAACAGAGTGATCCAAAGACTAACCATACTGGAATCGTGACATTTATTTAGGACTCATTTACTAGACTGATTTATTGATTTTACAGCATATGCTATTATTAGGCCTAGATGTGGAAATTTACACTGGTAATGCTGTAATGATCATTGTGCTCCTTATTTGTTAATACTTAGAAGTAAATGTAATTGGTACTGTACTATGCTATAATAGTTTTTCGTGAGATGAAAGGAGCTTATAGAGAGCCCTCTCAATCAGGGGGTCACTTTGTTCTGAGCTTGTTTTGACCTGTTAGACAGAGCTTGGTTCTAGCTAATGGAAAAAGTTCTCCTTCAGTGTTTTAGAGCTTATGATCATTTGACTAGACATCAGTGACAGACTAATTAATGACCTTCTATTAAAAGATTGGTGGAGTGAGAACAACACTAGAGTCCCTTCACCTATAATGAGCTGATTAAGAGAAATGATAATTGGACATTAGAGCCATAATAAATCATGCTACTGTTACTCTCCATACTTAAGTACATTTGAAGGTAAGTGCTTTAGTACTTTCACTTAAGTGGATGTCTAAAGTGGGAAACTTCTACTTTTACTAGAAGAATATTTTACCTTGTTTATTTTAATTGTCTATTTTTTTTTTGGAATAATAATAAAAAAAAGTTTTTTTTAAATATTTATTTAGAATATAGAATATTTTACCTTGTTTATTTTAATTGTCTATTTTTTTTTTTGGAATAATAATACAAAAAAGTTTTTTTTAAACTAGGTAGAAGTGTACATTATATTTTGGTAACCACACTTTGTCTTTCTTCCTGAAGTGAAACACTAGTATGGCTTATTTAGGATCATTGTCATTATTTCAGATCTCAAAAAATCCTAGCTTCGACCATAATGAATACAGAGAATAGACTGATTTCTGATCACCTAAGAGTTCCTCTCCACCTATAGTATTTGTGACCCATTTTCTTTTACATCTTAGTGCAGCTTTTAAAACATCATGACATCCTTCCCTCGCATGTTTTTCTTTTGTTTGTATTTCTGCCATGTTTGCAAAGCAGCCTTACTTTGGCCCTACTTTAAATCCCTTGGCAAATAGAAATCCTCTACTGCCCATCTCACACTAGGTGTCCCACAAGGGTGAGTCCTTGGGCCTCTTTATTTTACCATATAAATGCTTTCTGTTGTTCAGAAACTATATGAAATAGAGCCTCCATTGTTATGCAGGTGGCATACAGGTAAAATGATCTAAAATCATGGGTTGATTCCATAGACTTACTAAATAAAATACTGGCCTGTTGTCCCCCAAAACAGTGTCCATAAGACTCTCTATGTGTTTGCAAAAAAATCTATGAATAATCTTGTTTGTTTGCTATTTTACTTGCCGTTTTGATTTTGTTTGTGTAATGTTGATAGTTTAAAGCTCTGTTGGTATAGTAGCCAGTTAAAAACAAGCAAGCAATCACATTTATTTTTAAAGGCTTACCAAGAATTTCGCCAATCAGGCCAGTTAAAATGACAACCTGATTTACTGTGGAAGGATTTATGGAGGGCGGGGCAGAGCAATTCATTTGCAGTGTGTATAATCTTCAGTGTAATCTTTAGATTTCCAACAGTGGCGGCTCTTTCCATTATCGTCTTTTGTCTGAGATGTTTCTGCTTTGATCTGACGACAGCAGCTACTAAAGCCAGCACAAACTGTTCTAAGAGAATTAACGATGGCGCATTTGCACATTCCTAAACATCTTTAAAAATGAAATTCAGCAGTGGTTGTGAAAACAGATCAAATAATCATCATGCTGCTCGCAGAGCTCACGTCGACGGCGCCAGGCGGGTTTTTTAGGCTGTTTTCGGCTGTGAGGTTTCCTGCGTGCTTCACTGATTGCTCAGGGCATGGCGTCCTTTCTGCAGGTGTGAATTCAGCATGCATATCTTTGCATATTTAACTGTGAATATTCAAATGCGACACATACTCTAATGGCTCTGAGGATTGATGCACATGGAGGTGTGAGAGAAACTCAATAACGTGTACCAGGAGGATTTTTAAACCTCAGAAATCTCAATCTCACATGTTGCTTATTGCAGCAAAGACACATTCTAAGGGTCGACCCCCAGTAGCTGGTTGTACGCTGGAGAATTAGAGAAATTGGATCTTCACCTTTAACCCCATTTCCTTATTCTCACCGTGTTCTATCCACAAGCATTTTAAGGCTATTTCATAATCACCGATTCCTTTAAGACTGTGGACTATTACAAGATTCACAGCAGCGCAGAAAGCATATTCACTAACCAGGGAGCAACAAATTGTCCTTGAGTCCTGAAAAACATTAGCAAATAAAAAGCTATGGCTTATCATTCTGGCACAGTAGCTCCTGTCGTGTTGGTTAGGGTTCACTGCAACTCCCCAGGGGTCTGACAGCGCAGAGAGAATCTTTGTCATCATCAATAAGCTTTAATTCCTTGTCATAATATGTTTCCCTCATTAGCTGCATTCAGTGAATGCATCTTCTAGTCAATAGGGTTTCCTTAAAAGCTCATTACCTGAATTCCAAAGTCACTGGCCTCCAGCTGAATAGCAGGCACTGGAGAGGAACAAAACCAACCATGTGGCAACATCAGTGGGCTTAGCCTCAGTAGGGAGATTGGGATTGTATGTGGGAGGTCCTAATTGGTGGTAACAGTATCAATGCTCCACCCATAAGAGGGTTCTTTAGTAGCATTCACAAAACTGTTAGCGGCTTCATAGAACATTGGCAGGAACCACAAAGACCAAAACTGGAATGCTTATAAATGTAAAGGTAGGCTTATACTCACACATACTTATGGGTGGATAACACATGCAGTCAGTGTGGAAGTAGCTTGATATGTCACAGTCCAAGAAAACTTGGAACAGAAAACTTCAGGAATACTGGTGAAATCTGGTTGTGCTTTAGGCTGTGGTGTCAAATTTTTCCAAATAAAAAATGTATCTGTTTTCCAGATGTTAAAAATTAGTGGAGCTGCTAGTACTTATGCCAGTGATGTAAGCCGGTAAGAATTTAGCAAATCCTTTATTATGCCAGGTGAAGACAAAGTCACCAAGCACCACTACATCACCATTAAGTGCACCTAGAAGAGTGTGTAGTAGATGAATAAGCTGATGGGTATTTAATGTTTATGCTTTTGTACAGTGTTTGCTGTATGCTGGTTAGGAAGCTAACATTAGCATTATAGCACCATAGTAGCATTAGCACAAACACAACAGAGAAAAACTAAAGCTCTGCTTGTTTCCACACATGTAGACATCTGTGCGTGGCGGGAGGTAACTAGGATAAACTTTTGGTGAGGTCTGTTTAGGAAGAACATTGACTACATCACTCAGTAAGCTAACTAACTGCTGAATACTGACCACCTTACCAAATTGTTACCCCTTTTTTATCCATTCATTATCACTATTGACTTTACCGTTTGTTTGTCGTCTATTAAATTCCTGCATGTGCTATTACTGTTCCATAACTTGATTTAACTTCAGTTACCACATTTCGTTTTAGGTAACTAATCATTTGACTGATTATTTACATATTTAATACACGGCTTAATATAAATGTTAAAACCTTTACACTGACTCTAATTTTCCTTTCTGTCAATTTTTTTCTAGCATCTTGATTATTGATTAAAGGTGAAACGTAAGATTTTAAACATTTCAGTATGAACTAAAACTATGTACAGAATGTGAAGAGGTTAGCGGTATGTCAAACACGTCTCTGTACTGTGTTGTATTGTGCAGAGGTATCTACTTTAGTTAACATGCTAACCAGCTAGCCCTGGCCCGTCCTGTCTTTTAATACCACTTTGTACCTCAAGAGGTGATAGTGAGGCACTGTAGTGTTGAGTTGAATCAATCTAACATGAGAGGAGGAAGAAGTAGCACTGCTGTCTCATAGTCCTATTCTAACCTTTTATCAATCATATTGAAGGTTCTGCTCCCTATTCATCAAGGGCAAGCGGCCATTATAGCAACCACTGCTGTCTCCACTCATGATGTCACATTCAGCAGCAAACAAAAGTGAAATAAATAGATGCAACATAGTGAGCACTGCCACTGCTTTCCACTGCTGGAGACGCTAGTGGCGAGTGAAGTGACGAGGTTTAATGGTGAATGCAACGTTTCTTCTAGACTGGTTCAGAGTGAAGCGGAAGGAGGAGGGACAGTACATTTACTGGTAAATTCAACAGCTTGCGTCATTTTACAAAGTCGTCCTTTAACCATACGGAATAAAGATCTGTCTCTACTAAAGAGCTAACAGAAAGAACAGGGTACTCATACAGTTAATGAATAAAAATGCTGCCTAATATACTTGTTGATCTTTTTATGATGGTGATACTGTGCCATCAGTTTGCTAGTTAACTTTCTCATGCATGTTGTAGGTAACTGAGTATTTATCTTGTAAGGAGATACACATAGCAGACAGTTTCCTTTGTCACCAAAGCACGGCTGTTCTGAGGTCAGCTGATGTAGAGTCACAACCTGACGCAGCTGAGAAAAAAAGGCAGAGCTTGGTGGAGGGTTTATTGATTGGATTGGTCATAATTCAGTTACAGTGATCACAGAAAACACATCTAATTTCACTTTCATCTGAAAAATGAAGCTTAATAAATATTCCATCCATATGTGTTTGGGTGGGCCTGTGATACCTGCAGCTCTGCCATGAGTGGGAATGCCTTTCTATACAAATTTTATACATGGAGACAGGAAATAACTGGTCTCTTTGTAAACTGTTCGTATGAATGTATGTAAAAGCTTATCCAGCCCAATAACAGTCTCTATAAAAGTGCACATTTGTGGGCGGAGCATTGATAGGTCCATTATTCCGAAACATAAAAGGTGAACTACACTGTGTCACCATCGTTTTCATCCTTTGCCAGCTCCCCTTTATTGTAATCAGTTCTATAACAATTGGGCTGTTTCTGTGTCTGATAGGGAAAAAAGGAGGAGAAGGCCCAAGGTGAAGCTGGCTCTTTTTGAAGCCCGCTGCACCGCACTGGCCATTGACATCCACTTCTGTACATCAGCATGCACATATTCCTTTTGATCCAGCTGGAGCCAACTGATGGAAACCCAAGGAGGTATTAGGGGCGACAAAGGAAATTGAATGGAGACAAGCACATTAATATTTAGCTGAGAAGAAAGCACAGATGACTGAGCCATCTGGCCCTGTGAGTGGCTGGGGGGTCTCAAGAGGGAGAGAGAGAGGCAAAGAGAGACAGAGGCAAAAAGGAAGGCACACAGAGAGAGAGAAGGAGCTAGGTCAGGTCCATATGTTACAGATGCCACTTGCCTGTGCAGGTTGACATGTGTACAGGTAAACCTGCACATTTGTTTGTATGTTTATTTGTTTTCTATAATTGTTGTTTGTACAGTATGTCAGGATGTTAGTGCTGCTCATACTCCACAAAAACAGTACAGAGACATGAAACAACTTCTGTCTTTGAGCTTAATCTTCCATAACCACTGGAGTGACACAGGCTATAACGTGGTAAAACATATTGATCTAGTAAAAGTACAAGATATCTTTCATTCATGCGGCAGCTCGCTTGGAAAAGATCACAGTGCCTTATTTAAATCAGTCATTTCTGGCACTCTTAATGAAGACGCCAGAAGAAAAATGAGCTAAAATGTTGGTAAATGAGTTGCACAGTGTGGCACTGCAGACGAAAATGAATCTTATTACTCTGCCGTGTAGGGAACATCTGTTCCAAATTTGTGTATGTGTAGTTCGTATTTAAAAGAAGAGATTGCATTTTAAGTAAGTAGCTAAGTCCTCCAAGATAAAGGTTCCTAATTCATTCCTGGATTTCATTCAGACCTTTTTCTTAGGTCTAAGGCTTAACAATAGAACTTCCTGCCCAGGCCTGACCTGACCCAGCACACAGAATCATGATTTGACTTTAAATCCAACCTTACAAAAACCTGTCCAAACCTCACATGCCCCCAACCACATCATCATGTATTGAGCCTGAAACTAACCTGAGTATAAATATGTTCTGTCTGAACTGGCCCAGCATCATCCAGCGCCAGTTACCATGTGACCTTACCAGCTGTCATTAGAGTGTGGAAATAAAATATAAAACTATCTAAAATAATATGCTATAACATGATAGCAGTAGTCTGTTTAGCAGTAGTACATTTAAATTAAACTTTATTTGTCAAATAAATGTGTTCTAGTTACTCTGGAAAGACTTTCCATACTGCTTATGCAACTGTTTAATCCTACAGCTCAATTTCTGCACACATAATATTCTGTCTTCTTTTCATTGCACTAAAAGTGCTGTCCTAAATCCATTCATTGTTCAGCCCAGTCTTAACTGGCACTGTACATGCATGCAGGGACCGCTAGAGCAAGAGAAGGGAACCATAGTCTAGCATGGTTTGGTGTTTTGTCTGCTCTACCGCTACGTTTGGGTGTCTGTCCAAGGGTTGTATAAACCAGGTCTTTAAATAGGACCTCACTTTGTTTGGCTGCTTGTTCATATATAACCCCGCCCCTCAAAGAAAGAAAGCATGGAGGTCCAGTTAACTGCAGGTTTGGTGTTTTCACTGGTGTAAAATTTTAAAAGGCTACAATATTCGTGTATCATCTAGAACCCTGCGTTTACTAGTTGTAAATATGATTTTGTTGGCCACTCGGATGCGGTTTACAGGTGGAACAATTGGTATTTCCCAGTTTTCGACACCACTCAAGTACCGAACGACATTGCAACTGTCACGACTCAGCGTCTCCCCTGCTTCTCCGCTCTTCGGGACTCCACTTCCCAGAGGGCCACGCTCGATGACGTCATGTCTATGCTCCCCCGTTCGGACTCCATGGTTCGCTCTAGATCGCCCGAGTTTTAACTCCAGCTGTGTCCTATTACTGTCTGTATTTAAGGCTGTGTCTCACACGGGTTCCCTGCGAAGCTTTGACAAACATTGTTTAGCAATCCTGAGCGGTCTTTTCTCGTATTCTGGTTTCCGACTCCCTTCGTTCCTCTACTACTCTTTCGCCTAATCCCTTTTGTTTGTGGTCTTGACTCTACGGTTTGTACCTCTGCTTTCTCACTTTGGTTTTTCCCTTCGGTTTTCCCCTTTAAACTTGTTTGCCCTCGCTGCTTGTACTACCTGGTTCGGACCTCCGCCTGTCCCTGACTCTGATTTAGCTTCTCCCTTTGTTTCGCTGTTTACTGGTGCTCGCTGAGATTGCCTGTTTGTAAATCACCCCGTTCATGGTTTTTTAATTCTGCACACGTCGGTCTCGAAGTCTTGTTGTCTAACAGCAACTAAACCTGGCAATTAAATGATTAGATAAATCAGACTTTTGTTCCAGCAGGAAAGATCACGAAACTCCCCTGCTAATTTTGATATTCAAAAGGTGCTCACTAGCGCCCACTATGTGCGCCCTCTGACAATGCAACTGATACAGTGTATGCAGCACTTCAAAAGTCTACACAGTGTACAACTTTGTAGACGCCAACTTTGTAAGACGCCATTTGAAAAAGCTTCTATGTCCTGCTTTCTCATTAGCATGAGGCTCATTGTCCTCAGGTGCTGAGTGTGATATTCCAGCAGGCCAGATTAAAAAAAAATTATCTAAACTCAAAGAGAAAGATAGAGAAGAATAACACGAGAATGTGCGTAGGGTAAAACCTATTATTAGTGAAAGCCAGGCTGTGAGAACCTGAATGCAAAATCTGAACCCCTTAAGCCCAACACATATTTGAGAAATTAGGTCCCAACACGAGCAGACGGGTCCCACTGGGTCCAGACAAGTTCTGGTTTGGATGAATGCGTTTAGCCAAAACAAATTTAGTATATAATCTATTTGTAGATTTATTTTCAGACTTGAGATTCACGGGAACACACATGCTTCTTTTGTTGCCAGCCTTCTCAACCTTTTTCTGCCCCAAGGCCCACCTAATAACTACAAAGCATAGCGGCCCACCAGAACACTAAAATCAACTTTTATAAATACAATTTATTCAGAAATTCAGTTAAAGAGAAGTTATGATATGTCCAAATTGAAACACCTCTATTAGTGGTTAGCCAGCGACTATGTTCTCCTAAACTGAAGATGTTAAATCAGTCTGCAACTGTGATGTTTTGATATGTGCATATGTACAATAATATACATGTATTTATATTAATATACTGAATATAACAGTAATATGGTTATATAATACATTTCCGGCCCAGTACAAACTACTGCCTTCACTTGAGGCACAGGCCCACAGACCACTAGTGGGGGCCTCATGGTCCGTTTCTATGCATCACTCCAAGTAACCTGTTATGACTCCTGTTATTTGAAATAACGTCCTCATGAACACTGGCTTTATTTTGTATTGCTGAGCCTTTCAGGAGAGGTGAGTGACAAGTGCAATAGGACTAAATTGTGGCACTGTTATTAAATATGTGACTAAGCATAATAGTGGTCCTTATGCATTAAAACCTCCTCTGAGAACATCAACAACAAAATGTTCAGGAGCATTGAAACACCCCGTTCTAGCAAATAGTCATGTTCTCCAGCAAGCTGCTGTGCAAATTTGTCACAATCACGAGAAATGACACTTTGTGAGTCCCTTGCGATCCTCTGTCTGTCTGTAACAGGAATGAAAGAGGAAAGCAGCTTAGACAGAAAGTAGACACTGGAGGCATGTCCGAAGGCACCGAAAGAGGACGACAAAAAGAAGAAGATAGAAAAGAGACAGCCAGACAGACAAACAGACAGACAGACAGACAGAAAGACAGTGTGGTGGGGGTGCGTGGGTGGTGCTGGAAGTGAAGTAATCCTGAGCCTCATTATAAAGACTCATTCCAGATCAATTGGATGCTGCTGCCAATAATTGGGGGCTGTGTTTTTCTATTCTGAGAGAGGAGCCGTGTGTGGGTGAGGGAGCGTGAGCCTGCACCGCCAGCGCAGGGACACAGGTGTTAACCAGAGATGGGCTGCACTATCCATCTTCACTCACCCAATATTAACCTGTTAGCATTATGGAGATGTGAAACTGGCCAGCTGTCAAACAGGATTTAAAAAGAAAGACAAGACAGAGACTTCATTTACATACCATAGTCATATAAACACTGTTCATGTCCTAGACCAGTCAATATGCTATCTTAAGCTAATTTAATGCCATTCAACAAAAAACATGCGCTAGCAGTATACAGACAAGCAGTGGTGCAACTACACGTGACAAAATGATTTTTTTCCATTTTTGGAGCTTGGGATAAAAATGCAACTCAGCAAACCAAAACAACTAGTAGTTTGAACTTGGAGGGCAAACAGCAGAAATTACTCCCCCGAACAAAGTTTACAAAAAGGGCAGTAAATTGGTCAATGGTCAATTTGGGAAGTAGAAATTGGCTCCTTATTTCAATTTTCTGTTCCACTTTAAATGGTGCCACAGGATGTATCTGGGATCTGGATCAGAAAATTCAGATATGAGGCTGGTGAATAAAAGGTTAACTTCAGCTTCATAGCAAATGTTGCATGCATTTTAACCTTTACAATTATGGCATTATGGCTGTTATCCAGGGCGGTCTACATCTGTGCTTAGTGTTCCATCAGAAAATGTTTCCTAGCTAGTACAAGAAGGTTAAAGTCTAATTATGGGCCTCTTATCCAGAGCGTACCTACATCTCGAGCTTAGTGCTCATACCTATCAGAAAAAGGTTTCCTAGCTAGTACAAACAAAGCATTTCAAAATCTAAAACCTAGGGGACCGGGTTTCAAATACACATCTACCTAGTACAACTATCCATTCAATATACAGTGCTCATACATCTATCCATTCAAGAACAGGTCTATTAGTACAGTACCAAATATACACATCTATTAGTACATTATCCAAAAATATACACATCTATTAGTACATCTATCCATTCAATATACACATCTATTAGTACATCTATCCATTCAATATACACATCTATTAGTACATCTATCCATTCAATATACACCATTCAATATACACATCTATTAGTACATCTATCCATTCAATATACACATCTATTAGTACATCTATCCATTCAATATACACATCTATTAGTACATCTATCCATTCAATATACACATCTATTAGTACATCTATCCATTCAATATACACATCTATTAGTACATCTATCCATTCAATATACACATCTATTAGTACATCTATCCATTCAGTTTATACATCTATTAGTACATCTATCCATTCAGTTTATACATCTATTAGTACATCTATCCATTCAATATACACATCTATTAGTACATCTATCCATTCAGTTTATACATCTATTAGTACATCTATCCATTCAGTTTATACATCTATTAGTACATCTATCCATTCAATATACACATCTATTAGTACATCTATCCATTCAATATACACATCTATTAGTACATCTATCCATTCAATATACACATCTATTAGTACATCTGTCCATTCAATATACACATCTATTAGTACATCTATCCATTCAATATACACATCTATTAGTACATCTATCCATTCAATATACACATCTATTAGTACATCTATCCATTCAATATATACATCTATTAGTACATCTGTCCATTCAATATACACACCTGTTAGTACACCTATACATTCAGTTTATACATCTATTAGTGCATCCATCCATTCAGTTTATACATCTATTAGTACATCTATCCATTCAATATTTACATCTATAAGTACATCTATACATTCAGTTTATACATCTATTAGTACTTCTAACCATTTAATATTTACATCTATAAGTACATCTATCCATTCAGTTTATACATCTATTAGTATATCTATCCATTTCAATGTGTATACATCTATATACATTTTACCAGCAGAAACAATTCAAAAGTCATCCAAAGTCAGTGTCACTGGTTTATATGGTGTATATAGTCAGTAATTGTATATGGATCATCCCTCCAAATCTCCAGTGTCAAAGTTTAAGATCCATTTTGGACTGTAAGTGAACTTTCACTTATATTTACCAGAGGGGGCAGCCGTACATAATTCCCTTACTTATGTAAAAATACTAGTAATCTGGTAAACAAATACTCCAGAAGTGTGATGTATTTTGTTTTCCTCAGATAGAAGTAGAAAAGTATAAACTCCAGTATGTGTGTAAAGCAAAAAATGATTTCTTTTTTTAGTTTTTTTAACAGAATATCATTTTTATTGAGGGTCACATACTGCCTGAAACTCATTGGACCACGTCACCAGTCCTCTAGGATCAGGTTAGCAGCCTCATGAGTCCAGGTGAGGCACTGTGTCTGGTGCTGTGGTGCTAACAGAGACACTATGGTGGGTCTTCCCTCCCATATCCCATGAAAGCTAAAAAACATGCACTGACCTGCGGAATATCAGTGTGTTATGTAATTAGCACTTTAATTCATCTCTTTGGTTTAAACATATTATAACATAATCCTCATCAACCAAATCTAAGGTCTGAATTCTTAATTGTTGTTTTAAAACTTTTTTTTTAATTGTAGTGCTGCAGTTTGAACTAATCCTCTAGAGTGATTTATATACGAAATATGTATGATGGTCACAACAAACAAACTGCTCAACTCCTGGTCCCGGAGAGTCATGTCCAACACAGTTTGGTGGTCATCCTGGTCAAACACACCTGATTCAACACATTCACCGGCAGATTTGCTAGGGGTGTGTAAGTAAGTAAGCAAATCACTGGCTCTCTGTAACAGAAGAGAACCCATAAATATTTGATGAAAAAAATGAAAAATATTTTAAATATTTCAAGAAATATCAACACAAGAGAGAATAATCAACAAAATGCAAATCCAGCCAATACAGCAGCATGCTCAGAATCTCTCCAGCAGAGTTGTTTATTCATACTGTGTTCACTCCGGTCTGAAAGAGAAGTGCTGCGGCAGGGCTGGATGTATATCACGCCCAGTCAGGCCCATCACTCAGCTCTCTTTACCATCCATTTTTAGAGTCAGACAGAGTGTCAAAAATGACTGATGACTGATTGACTGATCGTTCACACGCGTCAGACTGAAGTCTCTTTGCGGTTGTTGGACGTGACTTGAGTCTGAGCGGCCACGTTGACATATTTTACGTCCCCGCAGGCTGTTTATGCTCACGTGTGTTCAAACTTTACCTACCCATGCGGCACGTGCTAAAAATGAATATGCATCCCAGTGCTGCTGCCAAATCCTACAAACCAGGCAGAGACAGCGTGGTCCATCTCAATTCCATTCTCTCAGCTGCAATAAAGGCGCCATTTCTAAAGCCTGCGCAGCCTGAGCTGTGCTGCTGTAAGGCATTGGCTGGTGTGCACCATGAGGAAAATCAGTGATGTACACAGTGATGTGGCGAAGCAAAGCTGATGCTCACAGAATGTATTATTTCAAAGGATACGCCTTTACTTCTGGAGAGGAGCCACCAGATCAAAGGAGCGACGTGTCAGCAAGACGCTAAGATCCCACTGTGTGTGCGTGTGTGTGTGTGTGTGTGTGTGTGCGTGTGCGTGTGTGTGTGTGTGTGTGTGTGTGTGTGTATAAATAAACATTCAGGCCGTATGTTCCTCAGTACAGCCATCCTCAAAGTGAGAGAGAGAGAGAGAAGAGAAGAGAGAAAAAAGAGAGGATGAGAGAGAGAGAAGTAAAGAAAAGAGTGGAGAGCAAGAGATGGAAAAGAAAAAAATTTAAGGATAGAGACAGACAGAGAGAGATTTGGAGCTAGACAAACAGAAAGAAAAGAAAAAAATGGAGAGAAAGAGACAGCATCAAAAGAAAGAGATAGAAGATGGGAGTGAAAGAGAAGACAGAATCAGAATCAGATGGAGGGATCAGTGGGACAATTTATATAGAGTGAAAGAGGTAGAGAGAAAGAGAAGGGAAAGCAAGGAGAAGGTTAAGGAGAAAAGAGAAAGAGGGCCAAAAAGAAGGGAGGAAAGATAAAAGACAAAATAAAAAAGAAAGTGAAAAAAGAGTGAGAGAGTGAGAAGGAGAGCAAAAGCAGAAGACAGAGAAATAAAGATGCAGAGAGTGACAGAAAAGGTGTGAAAAGAGAGTGCGAGAGAGAAAAGGAGGAAAAGAAAAAGCAAGAGAAGTGAGAGAACTAGAGAGAATGATAGACAGAGTAAGAAAGGGGAGAGTGCAGAAAGGCAAGTGAGAAAAAGACAGATAAAGAGAAGTAGAGAGAGAGAAAGACCACTCAGTAAGCCGAGGAAAGCCCACAGTCATGCACTGCCTTCAGTGACGCAATCCCGTCACCCTGCTGACACCGTCTTCTCAAATCTCTTTAATCACTCCGTCTCTTTTCTCACTCATCACCCAAAGAGCTCCTCGCCTTAAAAACCATCCCCAGCCAGGGAGCAGCGGCGGCAGGCTGAACCAGAATCACACCTACACTCACACGTCCAGGCAGGTACTATATTAGATACTGTCAACAAGATTATTGATGGCCAGAGGGTCCAGCACACTCAGAATCAGAATGCTGGTCAGTATATGAAAACTGTCTTTCCCTTCCAGCCCTGGTTATAACACTTTCCCTCACCACCTTCACCCTTTACCATTTTAAGGGCCATTCTATAACTGAGCTACCTCGAGTATACGTTTAATAGATGACCTTTTGGAGGGATGAGGGATCATGTGATGATACGTATAAACAGCAGAATTCACCCATAAATCTGTGTTATGACATGATGTCCTGTTCAAACTTGACAGAAATGATGAACTAAACTGCTTATAGGTCCAACATAAAGGTATAACTTTAGACTTGTGTTATGTGAGGTCTGCTCTCTCTCTTATACATGACTATGCAACTTTATTACAACTCCTCTAGCTTGCTAGTTAGTACACAGCGAGTGCCAACAAAAAGGAAGAGCAATCCACCCCAGTTCTCATTCTCAACCTGAAGCTTCAACCAGACCAAGACTCACAACGGCTATTTCCACTTTGCTTTCTCTTTAAAAGAATTTACTTAGCTAGCTAATTAGCTCACCGAGGCCTAGCAACACCCCAGATATCAGCTTGCAGCAGCTTTATTCTATCTGAAGTAGGTGTTTGGTGTGTCTGTGCTTGTGTAAAAATGGTCGCCCAGTCCTCCTTATGGAATGCTACTAGCTCTGTGATATTCTTGGGTGGTCTTCCACATACAGCTTGTTTAAGATCTGCTCCCAGGTTTTTAAAGGTCAGGGGACAATGAGGGCTAATTCTTCAGATTAGGTTTACCCTTCACGAATAGGTCATGGATCTTTTTGGATATGTTTCATCTCATTATAATAGTTTTATTTTATTTTCAGATTTAGGTTCTTGACAGACTAGCTTTATTTACATGCATCCTAATATTCCATAAAACTACGGCGAATAGCTCCAGTGGAATAGAATACGTTCCTGTATACATATAAGTCAGAATAGACTAGTCTGATTAACATTATTCAATTTTGATCCCATGGAAGAAGGCAGATAGTCCTATAAATAATCTGCTACAGCGAAGGCTATGTAAATGCTGGGATCTTATTAAATTCACAACTATAAAGTTCAAGTTCCTTCTGCATGTGTGCATTTGCATGATAACTATGTGAGGAAACTGCGTAAAGTTTGTCTTAAATTTTAATAGATTTAAATAGGTAGCAGGATGGGGGTGGGTGTAAATAGGTACACATGTTTGGTGAGTGTGGCCAAAGAGTTCTACTTTACTTCATTGGTCTACAGCACGTGTTTTCAAAATACCTCTGGCTTAGCTAGATGACTTCAGATATTGAGATTTAAGATGCATTTGCAGGTAATGTCCTCTGAGTCTTCCCTGAAGATCATATATGTTCAAGCAGTAGAACAACGCACCAACTAAACCTCCCGTCCTTTGCTGTCATGTGGGGCCTTGCTTTGTCCCCTTTGAGGTCTTTTTATTGCCTTTGATGCTTTGTAGGCACCAATTAGCCTCAATTTCAGATGCACACAAAGAGGAACCCATGGTAGTATTAGTACATTTGCAGAGACAAAGTATCTATAAAACAGTGAAAGTTTCAAATGACAAATCTTGTCCTACCTAATCAGTCCTAATGTGCCAATAAACGTCTAACAAGTTAAACCTTGACTTTCAGTGTAGAAAGTATAAACCCAAGATATTTCATCCATCCCTACATGTCAGGCTAGTAATGAGGTAAAAATGAAATAAAAAAATAAATCATTTATTAAATAATGATGTGATTCAAACAGGTGACTTCAACAAGTGATTCTAATCACCAGTTGGTACAAAAGCAGTAACCCTGAAAGGCTGAGCTTTGAGGAGACAGGATTAGCAGAGGATCTCCAGTGTGTCAACAAATTTGTGAGAAAATCATTGAAACCAAATCATTTAAAAACAATGTAAGAATGGAAGGCATTTGCATATGTCTCCCTCTATAATGTATAAAACCATTACATGATTAAAGGAATCTGGAGGAATATCCGTTCATTATGGTGGCAAGCCTAACCTGAACACCTGTGATCTCTGACCTGTCAGATGGCTCTACATCAACAACCGTCAATCAACAACAGCTGATATAACCACATCAGTAAATGATTGCGTTGGCAAATCTTTATCAAGCACTACAACATGGAGTTACCTTTAGAAATGCCACTTAAAATATGACTGTGCAAATAAAAGCCCTCATGGTAACCATGTGCAGAAGCGGCAGTGACTGGACTCCTAACTGGACCATCACACTAACAGCACTCACAGTGCAAAAAAAAAAATTGGAAGAATTGGACACCAGACCAAAGATGAAAAGAACTTTTTCTTTGCACAAACTATCCATATTACCCAGAGTTCTATCTGCCTCACTGTATTGTTTTATTAGATAGCAACTCCCATAGAGAAGAGCACAGACAGCCTCTTAATTACAAATAAATGTGTAATGTAGTAGATTGCTTATAAGGTTCAAGAGGCCCGTTCCCTTTCCAAGCTGCTGAGAAATGAACATCCTCTTTGCGCATCATTATGATCCATCTTTGAAGTGAAAGCGCACATGGGGAACATTTTGGGAAGCATAAATACGTTCATTAAAAAGATACTGAATCAAAAGGATAGAGACGCGCATACAGACATCTGTTTTCTGCTTGTAGTTTCTTTCCACCTGATTATTAGTGACTTGGGAAAAGAATTTATTTGTATTTCACTTGTAGTTCACTTTTCACTCGTGACAGCAATGGTCTCAGCCCAGATGTAGTCGATCAAGCAAAACATTGATGTTGGGCTGTTGAGCTGGAGTTATGTGGCTAACATTGCTAACAAACCATCAATATCAATAGTCACCCAAAACTTTTCTGTAAATGCTTCTATAAAACTCATTTAACAGCCCTGTATCAAGTTTACACAGACCTGTTAGTGTCATTAGGGACATGGTACATTTTACGGTGGACCATAACAATGAACAAAATGTTTTTGTTGTTGCTTCTTAAAATGAGAAAATTCCACTGACTGCTAGTGTTGGTTACCAATACTACCCAGATCACAAAATTGTTCTGGCCCAAATCTGGCACGTTTGCCAGATAGGTTGACAGCACTTGGGTGGAGATCTCCTGGTAGCAAGATGTGGGCCACATATGAACCAGATTAGAGCAACGCCTCAGCTAAAAGTAGGCAGCTCAGTCAGATCTGTGGCAGAAGTGGACCAGATCTGTTTCGGGACAGGTGGGCCACATGCTTGTTATGGGCTCACAGCAGAGTGCTAGTGCCGACAGTGGGTCAGCAGTGCCCTATCATTGCCAGATGTGGCCCACGTCTGCATGCTATCTGGGTAGTCTTGTAGCTCCAGTGGCATGGGTGTAACTAGGCCAGTTTTAGAGGAGTTTTATCCTCCCCAAAATGTTGTTCAGCAACCCTTTACCAAATACCATGCATACTACTAGTTCAAATAATCTGTAGCTAATTCTCATTCACAAAAAAATGTTACTGTGATAATGGGGAGCAACCTGCAGGAGGCGCTGCAGCAGCTCTGTCCACTTATTATGTTCGTTTCATAGCCACCTTCGCACCCAGGTCCTAGCTTGTACTGTACTGGCTTAGGTTCCTTATGTTTGAATAGATGTGAGTCCAAGAAGATTACTCAGTTATCATTCTAGTGCTTTCTTTGTGATGGGAAGAGAAGATGATGGCTGCAGCTGACACAATGAATTCTAGGCACCAATCAAGCATGATGCTATTTGCTATTTTTACAGGCTTTTGTTTATTTTTAGCTGAAGTAACATTTTTAATGAAACTGTTCCTTTAACATAATGAACTTCTCTAAAACATGGCACAGATTTTTACATCCCCCCACAGGAGCTGTGCTATGATAATTAGCGTTCCACGCTCCACTCCAGCAGCAGTGCAGAGTGCAAGGTGGGACTGAAACACACGTTTCATGTGTGAATCTGTGTGAGTCTGCGAAAGCTCTGAGATCCTGGGGCAACTGACACCCCCTGCATGCTATGCAAATCAGGAGATGCTGCTTATTTTTGAAAACTCTATGTTTTTGATGCCGTTCGGGGCCCCTGGGTTCCTTGAGTGTCAGTGAGAGGGTCCGTGCGGCAGGATTTCTGAGCTGTGCACGTTTGTGCACATCTCCAGGATGGATAATGTATGTCAGCGGCAGCCCGAGGTGCATAAGATTGCTCTCCTGATCATTGTCTTCATGTCAGTCTTGTAAGGCTTCTCCTTCTGCCTTGCTGTGATAGGCAGAAACTAGAAGTCCCTCATTCTGTCTTTTTTCTACTCAGTAGAGGATAAAAAACAGTAAAGCCAGGACAACAAAATCTGTCAAACTGTGCATGACAACAAAGGGGCTATATTCTGTAATTGTACCATGGGGGTAGAATTGCTCCTGAAGAGAGTCAGTAGCATTAGCACCTGTTCATTTCAATGGGATTCGCTCAGTGGAACACACACATCTGGCATCTTGGATGCCTCCGTCTTTGCTTCATGGTGACTTTCTCAGGCATAAAGATTTCTTCATCTTCAGTTTAGTGCTCATGAAAATCCTAGCTCTGCCAGTTAACTCACAGCTCACCATAAAGCAAACTTAGGGCTGATTTAGCAGTTACCGGGTCGGTATGCTTTGTCTTGACTGGTCAACAACTTCAACTGTGTCATGCCACAATAGTGGCATGAAGAATCACATTCACACAAGAGCTACGTGGCCAACACCGCATTGTCAAGAAGGAGAGATGGCTGAGAAACCAGGGCAAAGGAGAAGAGCTGCGTTAACATCAGTAAAGAACTCCAACAGCGGAGAGATCTCTGAGCGTTTCCTGAACCGCTGAAGATGTCTTCCTATTCAACAGCTTCTTCTAAATGTAACAGCTGCAGCATTTAAGGCAGGACTGAAAAGTCTGCTTAAGGTAGACTAAGGGGCCAGCAAGAAACAGCTGCACCACTTAAGGTGAAGTGGGAAAATTCAAATGAGAAGCGGAGGTGCCAGAATGAAGCCTAACTGCTGTACTTTTTAACTCACTGGCACTCAAACAAGAAGCTGGTGAAAAACAAGTTCAGCTTCATCCAGATTTCATAGCTGCCAGTTATACGCACTCCTCTAGGCCGTACAATTAGAATTTGGAGAGTGTAATAACACCGTCAAAAATCTGTACATAAGAAAATGAAATGCAAACACATGCAGGTTAATACGAATGAATGTTTCACCAAGATCATGGCTAAAGTTCATATCTGTCCTACATTCACACTCACAAACTGTAATACAGCTACCGTTCAGACTTCACTGAGTAGACAAGATTTCATGGTATGATTATGTGAGCAGTGCAACAAATATGGCTAAAAGTCTGCACGTAGCAAACTGAACTACAAACTTGTATAATGCTCTGAATGAAGTACAAGCACAAAATGCAGGCAAAATGCAAATTAGTACATTTAAGGAAGGAACCGAATAATCTAGGACCTCCAAATTACTCATGTAAACTCATGTTAATATTTGCACTTTAATAACATTATATTCAAAGGCTGCTGTACGCCTCCAAACCACAATTTACAAACACAGGACGTTTTGGCTTAAATCTAACCGTACACATGCTGGGCCTATAAACCCCCATAAAGTGGCCAGTGAATGAAAGTACAAGGTTGGTGTTTCTAATAAAGCGGATGCAGATTTATAATCAGGTGAGGGGAGCAGGTAAATGATGATAAAGCTAGGCACACAAAAGCCTGAGAGGATGCTACACCTAATCTCACTGGTCCAGTTTCCTGCTTTTATTATGAATATCTCCTGTGTTAATCAGAGATAAGTGCTCCCAGTCAGTAGCTCAGAAGGTAGGGAGGGAGAATAAAGAAAGAATGTCAAGTCAGCACTATGCAGTCATGTCTGAGAGGCTGCTTCAGTTTGCCATCACAATTCATCTATCGTTCACAGAAGCAACACAACGTCGTAAGGAGAGAGAGCGGTAGGGCAGAAGCATCTCTACGACATCTCCTCCATCAATCATCGAATGCGCCATGTGGAGAGCCAGCTCCAATGCAGGCTGCAGTGCAGACAGACTGCTGTGACGTTCAAACTCTTTCCATGCTCTGCTGACTCATATAGGCTTGACAGTTCAATGGAAAAACGTGTACTCCGTTTCTCCCGTTTACCCCAAATGCACTCACTCAGCCAATTCGTGTTGGGTTTGCTTCTTTAGTTTTGCACTGGACCTGCAAAACTACCCAGACAGCAGGGTGACATTGATCCATTATTGATTTTTTATTTTATTTTATTTTATTTGCGAGAAATTTCAACATTGTACTGGATCAGCGTTACACCATCAATGACAGTCTCCAGCTATTAATGTTGGCAGTAAACATACAGGGGTTGGACAATGAAACTGAAACACCTGTCATTTTAGTGTGGGAGGTCTCATGGCTAAATTAGACCAGACTGGTGACCAATCTTCATTAATAGCACATTGCACCAGTAAGAGCAGAGTGTGAAGGTTCAGTTAGCAGGTAAGAGCACAGTTCTGCTCAAAATACTGCAATGCACACAACATTATGGGTGACATACCAGAGTTCAAAAGAGGACAAACTGTTGGTGCACGTCTTGCTGGTGCATCTGTAACCAAGACAGCAAGTCTTTGTGATGTATCAAGAGCCACGGTATCCAGGGTAATGTCAGCATACCACCAAGAAGGACGAACCTCCACCAGCATCACGTAGTGACCTGGCCACTACCCTGCAAGAAGAATGGCTTAAACTCCCTCTGACCACTGTGCAGGACTTGTATATGTCATTCCCAAGACGAACTGACGCTGTATTGGCCGCAAAAGGAGGTCCTACACCATACTAATAAATGATTGTGGTCTAAAACCAGGTGTTTCAGTTTCATTGTCCAACCCCTGTACATTCATTTACAGCAAACAAAATTTTAACTGTTGCCTATTCATATGGCAGCGTCCCGCTACCAGTATGCACTGCCATCATGGTGTTAGTAAGTCGTGTGCACATTTGTTGCATGTGCTATTTGATGCCAGGTTGGTGAGGTAGTTAGGTGGACTGTGTGGCTTTGCTGCTCCAGCCAACCTTGTCCCAGTTGGCTTTTTAAGACATGATCCTAGCTGTAGATAAAGCGGGAAGGCTTTGATGATTTAAAGCTATTGATAGCATACGTAAAGATAGCATCGCTGTCATGTTGAGTTGTTGTTTAGCTCTCAGTGTTGACTCAGTATTCATTCTGGGTGCAAAGGTGATTGAGAATCAACAGTAGATCAGAACATTGATTCCATTAAGCTTACACTGATGCTTTACCTGTGATTTAATGTGGATTCATTGACAACTGCTATGTGGGTAATGTCATGAATTAGCATTGAGTTAGCGTTGGACAAACTTCATGTCTAATTCATCACACATGCGCCTCAGGTGCCAGAATGTAACTGCTGCACCAGTTATGGTGGAACAGGAAAATTCGAACGAGAAGCTGGTGAATAGGAAGCCATTTCTAGCCTTGTCAATTCTTCAAGGTCTCTCTATTGTTAAAATGCCTCACTGGCATTAACATTGCTTTCAGCTTGTTCTTCAGATCTGCTCCTCTTTGGCTGTTTCTCACCATTCTCACCTTCTTGGTGATACATAGATTTCAGCACATAGAGCACTCCCCCTCCCCAGGTCTTGTGCATGAGCATGAACGGAAAGAGTGTTACCTTCTCATTTACAGAGTCAGGGCTGTGTACAAACACCAGTTACCAGAACACCAGTGCCCACCCAGAATGGACAGCATGTGGAGGATGAGGAGATATTCAATGAATTTGACAAAAGTTTATCATGTTAAATTTGCTTCCTGGACCTTTAACTGTGTTGTATGACGTAATGTAAGGGATGGATTACACTGCAATGTTCTAAAGGTCACACTGCACTGTCATGGTGCTGCTAGCAAAATCAAGATAAACAAGACAGCAGCTTTTCAATTAAGTTGTGATTTCGAACCGTGAAGGACTACAAACACTAATCTTACCTCCATTACAGCTGTCATGGCAGGTCCAACTGACCTTTGATCTAAATGGCCAGCACAGACAAAAATGTCCAAGACGTAGCTACTAGATTGAGTTGAACATTTGGGAGTGTCCATAAGTTCCCAGTAATGTTCAGTTCTGTAGTTTTTTAGGTAAACTACTAACCTTGTCAGATAGCTCTAAGATTATGCTAGCTAGCACAGCAAACACAGTAAATCCGTCCATTTTCTGAAATGGTGGTGTGTAGAGTACGTGAGATGGCATAAGAGAATTGTGAAGGCAGGGACAAGGACGCGTTAAAAGTAGCACTAAAATGGAGGGTAGGTGTTGTTGAGGATGTGCTTAAAGATTCCATTGTTAGCAATGTCGCTGATCTGCCTTTACACGCATATGAACTTGAGTTATATCCCATTCTTAACCCATAGGGTTTAATATGCTTAACTCTTCAACTCTCCTGGGAAAGCTTTCCACAAGGTCTAGGTATGTGTTCACAGGAAATTTGATAATTCTTAGAGAAGAACATTTGTGAGGTCAGACACTGATGTTGGATGAGAAGGCCTGGGTCGCAGTCTCCGCTCTACTGGGTTGAGGTCAAGACTCTGTGCAGGCCATCAAGTTCTTCCACACCAACCTGCCTAATAGTCTTTATGGACCTAGTTTGCGCACTGGTGCGCAGGAAACTCCTTTTACTTTTTTTTTTTTTTTGGAAACCCATTCCATGAAGCTCTCTATGCACTGTTCTTGAGCTAATCTGAAGACCACCTAAATTTTGAAGGTCTGTAGTTGACAACCCTCTGCGCACTATGCACCTCAGCATCCTCTGACACCGCTCTATTATTTTACATATCTTACAACTTTACTCAGCCGACAGCAGAGCCGCTGCCGTTCCCAGTTGCTTCCATGTTGTTATAATAGCACTGAGAGTTGACTGGGGAATATTTAGAAGCGAGGAAATTTCACAACTGAAAAATTCTATCCTATCACGCTACCATGCTGGAATTCACTGAGCTCCTGAGAGCGACCAGAACCAGTCTGCATGCCTAGGTCCTAGGTTTTATACACCTGTGGCCATGAAAATGATTGGAACACCTGAATTTAAAGATTTGGATGGGTCACTGAATACTTTTGTCAATACATTGTACATCAGAGGATGTTATAAATTATTACAAATAATTATTTAGCACTTAGTGTTTATATTGTGATTGTTAAATATTTGAAGTCCAGGAGTGAGTGCAGAGTAAGAATTTCACTGTACAGTGCAACTGCTTGTTTCTCTGTGCATATGACAAACGCTTGGATCTTGAATCTCGCACATTAAGTGAAAGTAAAGAGCCTGGAGAACACAGAGCCCCGAATGACCCCAAACATTTTACTCCACTTAAAACAGCATAAAACATGAGACATCCAGCACACTAAAAACCAGGAAGCAAGAACGCTTCTTTCCCACTGAAATATATATATTTTCTTTTTCAGAACAATTGTTTTGAGAGCAGCTCAGGTGATAGTGAGGCAGAGAGACAGAAAGAAAAAGAGACAGAGAATGAAAGAGTCCAAACAGGCCTCACAGGCTCATCACCACTTATGCACTGAGACTTCAGCCTGAGATGAGTGAGAGGTTAAATTGCATTCAGATTATAGTAGATGACCGATTCTTCCATAATAGCTATTGTAGCTATTCTACACAAACTGAAAAGAGCCCGTTTATTCCAGAACATTTTTACAGAGTCACTGCTTTAGAAATCAGGAGAAGTGGGCAGTTTTTAATGGAGATGGATCGCCTGCCAGAGGGTTCTTTCAAAAGGCAGAGGTGCAGTCATTATTTTGAATCAGTGCTGCATTGATTGTATCATTTTGGAAGCGCGCAGAAGCTAACAAACAGCCGACAGAAGCATCTAGGTTACGGTCACAGAAGCTCCCGCATTTAAGAGCAGGTAATGAAAGAGTGTCCGTTCTTCAAGCATGGAGGGAAAGCAGTTCTGCAGCTGTATTTACTTTGCAGCCACCACAAAACCATGAAAGAGCAAGTCTGTGATTACTAGGAAGGAGCTGAAATGCTATCGCGTCTTGCTATCTGCTCTACGCCTAATACTGCTCGCCTGGAGTCCTTTATGAAGCAAACTGCTTTCCAAGAAACAATCTGATCAAAATCCTTAATGGATGCCACAAGCATATGATGCTGTAATGCACTAAAAACAGGACACCCAGAAATCGCCTGGGGATTATTAGATTGAATCACTTTCCCTCCATAGCACTTTTATGCATTCAGCTACTTATTAGGTAGTATGTGATCTGCTGTGCTGAAAGTGCTTTCTTCACTTCCTCAAGTGTTCAGAAGTGCCCCATCACAGCCCATCATACAGTTATCTGTCTTTCTATTAGAAACGCCTACTTTGTAGATCCACCTTGCTGGTATACGGTTCTTCTGCTGGTGCACAATTTGTATTAGCCACACTTCTAAACCTTCATCAATGGTCAAGTTACTAACCACAGAGCTGCTGTAAGAGGGATATATTAGGGTGGTGGACCACTCTCAACCTTCTGTATAAAACACTGCGCCAAATACACTCTACAGTTACAGACACATTACCATGCCACTACCATGGAGACCTACTGGACACTTCATTAGGTACATCACTCCTTGTATCTACACTCATTGTCCATTTTATCAGCTCCACTGATCATTCAGAAGCAGTTAATATTTTTACATAGTTAGTCTAACTATTCATAATTCATTATACCCCTCTTACCGTGTTCTTTAATGGTCAGGACCCCCACAGAACCCCCAAAGGACCTGGAAGGTAGATCATTCTCAGCACTGCAGTGAGATGGAGTGGTGGCCTGTTAGTGTGTCATGTGCTGGTGTGAGTGGATCAGACACAGCAGTGCTGCTGGAGAGTTTAAACACTGTGTCCACTCACTGTCCACTCTATTAGACTCTCCTACACTGCCAGTCCATCTTGTAGATGATAGCTCATCTGCTGCTGCACACTTTGTGTTAGTCATGCTCTAATCCTTCATCAGTGGTCCTAGGATGCTGCCCAAAGGACACTGTTGGCCAAATAGTTTTGGTTGGTGGACTATTGGTGGACTACTAAGTCCAGCCGTGACACTGAAATGTATAAACACTCCAGGAGCACTGCTGTCTGATCCACTCACACCACCACCATGTTTGTGTCACTGCAGTGCTAAGAATGATCCACCACCCACATAATACCTGCTTTGTGGTGGTCCTGTGGGGATCCTGATCACTGTGGAACAGAGTAAAAGCAGGATAACAAAGTATACAGAAACAAATGGACTGCAGTCTGTAATTGTGGATCACGAAGTGCACTGATATGGTAAGTGGAGCTGATAAATTGGACAATTAGTAAAGATACAAGGAGGTGTATATAATGAAGCGGCCAGTGTGAGTGTCACTGCTGTGTGGGTTGCTTTTAGCCCGGCAAAATTCCTGGACATTAAATTGTTGGCTTTACTTGTTTTGCAGTCCATGGTGGACGGCTAGAGAGCCATAGAACCTTAATTTACCACAGTGAGGTAGTCCCTAACTAGCACATGGATTCCTGCTTAGATTCCCGTTGAGCATACTAGTAATAGAATTTTTTTTCCTGGACAGGCAACCAAAAACATGGACGGGAAATCAATCCAGGGACATCCATCCGGGGAAATCCTGGAGAAGCAGTAACCCTATCCAGCACTCAGGATATATTATCTGGCCTTGTGGTCAGAAACTGCCTGGAGAATGTGGTAGAGAGTGCCTGACTTGACAAACGAACAAACTCAATGAACTATGTACTGTAACCGATCCTCATATACACTATAATGGACCATTAAGTAAAGGCATTTCTCCAGTGCACAAAGCGCTGGAACGCTTGACACCAGAAAACAGGAACTGTTCTTTTCCCCACTGGATGCTGGTATATTAGCAAAGGGTTCTGTTTTACGTTTTTTGGTACCTGCTGAAGATCGGTACCAACAGGATCTAATGTAACTTGAGAGTGGAGCTTGTGACTTTTAGCTTGAGTTTAAATTTAACTCCACTAAATTAAAGGCAAACGAATGTTAACTAATCCAGCAGCTCCTTCACTATGAAGTAGTGTCCATCCAAACACAGATCACATAACCAGCTAGTTAAAATAGATGTGTAGATGACATGTACAAAGTAAGGGAACAAAGGCCTGTCACTCATCACTGCCATAGCGGCCATCAATTATATCTGTTCAGGTCCTACCTGTTATGTACTGAAGTGATCTTAGCTGTTTGCCATTTGACAACCTTCACAGGACAGAATAGCACTTTAAACACCAACAGTTTCATCTTTTAACCACTACTCGAGCTTTGAATTCAAACACTGGCATGTGTATAACGGACTGAAGGCTACAGCAGTAGCAGTGCAGTGATTGATAAAAGGCGGAGTTTGGTGGAAGACATTTGATTGGCCATAATACAGGGACAGCACTGACAGAAAACGAATAAAATTCTAATTCAGATTCATTAATATTCTAAAAATATCCTTCCTCAGCTCTATTGGATATGCCTATGGTCCGTCTGTGTAGACCCTCTATGTGGAGTGATGATTACTGTTATTGATAATGTTTCATCTGTTATTATTGCATTTATTGTGTTTTGTGACATAATTGTGTGAGCTGTTTCCATTCTATGAGTTATTCACCTGGAAGTGGGTTACAGCTCTTTGCTTACAACCATCAATCGTTCTTATAAGATCATTATAGATAAAATATTTTAATGTTTCAGCCAGTCCTACTTTTTGAATAAAGATGATCAAAGATTAAGACAGCCCAGTTTACCTGGAGAGGAGAGAAACATACAGCAGACAGTTATTATACTCTGGAAAGATATTCATTAGACATACCTTCTATGTGTATATTGTGACCCGGAGGAACAAAATTAACTTCATTAGAAAGAAAACTTTAGGTTCCCTGGGGCTTTAAGGAATACAGAGAGGTTGAAAATGATCAGGTAAAATGAATGAGGATTGTTTTTGGTATATAATACCACGCAAACGTAGCAGGACCTCGAGACTGATAATACAAGAACATTGCAGGAGCTGGGCCTTTTAACCATGCCTCATTCTTTAGAGTTTAATTCTGATAAGGGATGATTGAATTTATCTGGTTTAAACGTGTCCCATTCGTTTTTTCTTCCAACAAGGTCATTATGAACACGTTGTCAAAAACAACCTTGATGTGCAGTTTTCCCAAAAGTAGATTGGTCATAGGGGCCCTATCAAGTGACCTCCATGTTTGTGGATCACAAAGTGCACTGATATGGTAAGTGGAGCTGATAAATTGGACAATTAGTAAAGATACAAGGAGGTGTACATAATGAAGCGGCCAGTAGGAGTAAGTGTCACTGCGGTGTGGGTTGCTTTCAGCCCTGCAAAATTCCTGGAGATTAAATTGTTGGCTTTACTTGTTTTGCAGTCCATGGTGGACGGGTAGAGAGCCATAGAACCTTATGTACCACAGTGAGGTAGTCCCTAACTAGCACATGGATTCCTGCTCCTCATCCCCCACCCCTTTGGGCTGCCCTCTGTGAGGTGATGTCAGGGCACCTGTTTACTCTGCAAAGCTACGCAATGTTGTTCATCTTGAAGACAGAATTGCTGATGCTTGTGCAGCATTCCAGCAAGTGTTTTGGTGAAAGTCCATCAGAAATAGGAGAAAAGGATTGTCTTAATATTCAAACATGGTGGACAGCATATCCAATACATTCTGAAGACCTTATGGTCCTTTTTTTGGTGTCACACAAATTTACTGTGTAAACATGAGAATAAATAGAGTTACGTTAACATGAAGCACAGGATTGTTTCTCTGGTGATGTCCTCTATCAGTTTGATGTGTCACACGCCTACCTTCCCATTTGAAACTTTGAAAGTTGGATTCCACAATGCCGGCATTCAAAATGGCCCACAGGTTGGTGACCTGGCCTAACAGGTTCCCCCTTTGCCTGCAGCTAGTGTCTATAATTGCATCACGCCTGCCAAACCATTTTCACTTGGAGACACCCTGTATTTTATTGATGTGGAAATAGAAGCGCACGTTTGAACTCTGGAAACTTTTCCACTGTTGTGTTTTGTGGCCTGTTCTAAATATGACTTATAAATATGTGTATTTTTGATGTCAAGACTTTGCCTGGTGGGGACAGATGGCATTACAATGAACTTCTGCAACTCATCGGCGCGTATTTGAACATACTCGAGCAGTTTCCGTCGCAGTCTGTCAGACAGAGTTTTAAGGAGCCTTGAACTGATTGGAGTTTCTTCGGGGTGCAGGAAGAGCATTTTCCTTTTAAGATTTCTCTTTCCAGACTGTGAACTAGTGCAGAGCTGATATTCAATGTTTAATTCATCACAGAAAGACAGACGGCAAAAGGTTAGCTGATCAGAGAGTAGCACTGCAGGTTTGTCAACTGAATTAATGAGCTTGAAGCTGACCTCAGGCCTACTTGGAAGGGATTTAAAATTGAAAAGGGCAGCGATGATTAAAATATGAAGAACAAAGCCTGTATTTACACGAGTCCTAATGGTACAGCTGCTGTTCCATGCATAGTTATTTTGTGCTCTGAATGGTTAAGCAACTCTGACCCAGGATACAGCACCTTCATGCCCAGCTGCTTCATGAACTGGCTTCGTCTCACTGATGCTTCCACACTTTTGTATTCACCAGCAGATGGAGAACTACTCAACCATTATCTACAGAGCTTTTGGGGTTTGTGTGGAAAAAGGGAATACTATAAAGCAGCATTTTATTCAAGCACTTTGGGACCAAGACCAAAAACAGACCTTTCAGTTTGAAAGTAGCTTATGGAGTGGCTCTCTCCTTTTTTACTTTGGGCACTCTTTGGGGTTTCTGTTCTGTTCCAAAGACAAAACTGCACAATCTCCCAGGAGGACAGGTGAAAATGAAACGTCCTCAGTCATACTAAGAAAACGGGGAAGCGAAATGTCATGGGTTTTCACTCTGTAGGTCGCAAACGTGGCCAGCGGTCGAGGGCCAGCCTGTCAGATAAATTGCCTCGAAGTGTCTTCATCACCTTAGATGGCAGAAGGAGAGAGAGTAAGACAGAAAAACATTGAGAGTGAGTGAGAGGAGAGGACAAGAAGAAGAAAGAGAGAGAGAGAAATGTGTTTTAGAAGCCGGCCACTGGGGTAAATTGCTTTAAAACCACAGACGTACAGGAAGTACAGGTCACAGGATGGGGTCACAAACACACAGATCAATAAAGAGTTGTTAAGATCAGAGAATCAATGGCGGCAAACAGTGAAGCAGGGTCTTAATGCTGATGTCTTTCCTTTCAGAGCGACCTCTTAAAAGACTGCTCCTGAGAAGATTAGAGAGTTGAAGGAGAATGGCTTGGCTGCTTTGCTATGAAATGAAATGAGTTTTGGGTCCTGAGGGAACAGCTTCTCAAGGACTGCAGCTGAAATCAGCCTGCCAGCACTAATGCTTCAGGTTAGGTGCCGTCTTTATGGAAGCCCTTGTAGATAGATCTGATCCAAAAACATAACTAGGGCTTAAATGCATGCCAGTTTTTATTGAAGCCTTTATGTGGGCAATAAAAAAAAGGTGTAGCTCTGACTAAAAATAGCACACTGTTCTGAAGGAGATTTGAAGGATGCATGCTCCAACATGTGGAACCTCAAACATCACAGCAGAGGACTACAAAGGTGCAAATTGCACTGGAAATCCACCAGTGGTGTGAGGGGCATGATGTGTGGCGGGGGTGGGTGGTGGGAGGGTGGAGGAGAGAGGGGGAGATAGAGATAGAGAGAAAGGGGGAGAGAGAGAAAGAGAGAGAGAGAAAGGGGTAGAGAGAGAGAGAGAGAGAGAGAGAGAGAGAAAGGGGTAGAGAGAGAGAGAGAGAGAAAGGGGTAGAGAGAGAGAGAGAAAGGGGGAGAGAGAGAGAGAGAAAGGGAAAGAGAGAGATACAGAGAAAGGAGAAAGAGACATACAGAAAGAGAAAGAGAGAGAGAGAGATACAGAGAAAGGAGAAAGAGACATACAGAAAGAGAAAGAGAGAGAGAGAGATACAGAGAAAGGAGAAAGAGACATACAGAAAGAGAAAGAGAGAGAGAGAGATACAGAGAAAGGAGAAAGAGACATACAGAAAGAGAAAGAGAGAGAGAGCGCTAACACTCTTCCTTGATATTTCCAAAATATTACAGTGGAATGTCACCAACAGTATTTTGTTAGATTTGACATTAGATTTTTAGTTGGAGAAAGATGCATGTGTAGAAGTAGAAAAAGGAGAAGAAGATGATGATGATGACTGAGAAGCTGGAGGAGACGTCAATGACAAATAAGAATGAAGAAGATTAGATGAAGAAGAAACTGAAGAAGTAGAAGAAGATGAAGAGGGAGAAGAAGCAGCAAGAAAGGAGATGGACTAAAATAGAGAAAAAGGAGGAAGGAGAAATAGTGAAGAAGGATAGGAGGTGGATGAAGAAGAATGAGGAGAAAGAAGAAGAAGCCGGAGAAGGAGAAAAAGATGAAGATGATCCATTGGCTATCTCCACCAAGACAAAAGCGACTTGTCACTGTAGACGGCACGCCACCATTCTGGGTCACTTTACGAAAGTCTGTCACAACACCATTGCAAGGTCTGGTGACGTTGACGTGAGTGTTCAGGGTAGTCGTTGGAATGGCCCGCATGCATGTAGTGCTGTGTCATGCAGTAGTCTGCAAATGGTGCTAGCATAACAGGATGACTCATGGAGGGCATCACTGCTTGCTGAATGTGGCTGTTGGTTCACTCTGCACACGTTGGACCATTTGTCGGTTCTCCCACTCCGTGGTTTATGTAGGTCTCCCAGATCCTGTCACTGGTGTGCGCCTTCTTCTATCCTTGGGGCTCTACCATGCAAGCCCTCTCAAACAGGACAACCTTATATGGTCAGTCAGGTACATGCGTGGCTGAGCGTGAAACTTGAGTCATTTGCGTGTCTTGTAATGTCAAACCTACCCACCAAGTTTCCTGTCAGCTGACGCCTTCAGGGTGCAACTATTTTTCCCGATACACATACAGTCATATCATTTAATATAAGAAGTTTTTGGGTGCTGTAGCATGAACATTTTATTTTAACCAAGGGGCCCAAACCCTTAAAAACAGCCACAGACCATTATTCCCCCTCCACCAAACTTTACTGTAGCCATTATTCATTTTGTTACGTGTTCTTCCGGCATCTACCAAACCCAGATTCATCCATCAGACTGCCAGATGGTGAAGCATGATTCATCACTCCGGAGAACATGTTTCCACTGCTTCTAGCATGCAGCATGCTTTACACAACTCCATCTGCTGCTTGCCATGGCACATATTGATCTTAGGATTATGTGCAGCAGTTTGGTCGTGTAAACCCATTTCATGCAGCTCTCGTCAGACAGTTCTTGTGCTGATGTAGCTTCCAGAGGCGGTTTGTAGTGAGCAATGTAACAGCAGGTGATTTTCACATGCCAAGCGGTTCAGCATTTGGGAGTCTTACTCTTGTGTTTGTATGGTCTAGCACTTCGTGGCTGAGGTGTTGTTGCTTGCAGACGTAATTTCAATACAGAGTGAAAGGTAGCATTCTCTCACGGCACCACAGTTAAAGTCATAGTGCTCAGCATGAACCATTTTACTGCCATTGTTTATATATGGAGATGGCATGGCCTTGTAGTGGCCTTTAAAAAAATAAAAAATACAACAGTGTGACTAAAGCACTTGAACTGCATGATTAAGAGGGGTGTCCACATATTTTTGGCCTACATAAAGAATCTGATCAGAAGGTCTAGAGACTACTGTGTCCTTTTATCGTGTTATTTAGTAGTAGTACATTTGCACTAGCAGTTTGTTTTGTTCACTGTGCCTGATTATTTATACTCAAAATGGTCAAAAAGAAAAAGAAAATCATCCTGTTCATATGGACGAGTTGATGGGTTCGCTTGCATGCCTCATTTTCTGGAGAACAAGAAGGCTTCAGTGCCTGCAATTTGCTCGAAGTACCCTCCTTCTGGAAAAGAGCAGCAGAACACCCGCGTAAAGTCTGACTCAAGAATCAAGCCAGTATGCCAGGGTTGCATGCAAAAGACTGAATTTGCAAACTATCAGACTCAACCTCCTTATAGATCCTAATCCTAACTGATGATCACGCTATAATACCACACATATTATTTGACCATAAACCACAGACACCAATGTGACTGAAATATTTCCAACTGTGCCTAAAAACAAGTGACGCAACCGCACTCAGGAGGTTGCTTTTGGCAGCGTCATGCATCTCAACAGTATAAAAACTTCATGAAAGCAGTCTACCCACAGACCTGGTACACTGTGCACTGTACGGAATGAGACGTCAGTGACTATCAGAACTGTCATAACGTGGGGCGCTATGGTCATGCTCTGCTCCTGAATATCAACCTCTGTCGCACCAACAGCCACAAAGCCTACAGGTCATCTTTCCCTTGGACAACTCGCTGTCCAGCCCAGCAGACATCAGAGAGGCAGTATGGGAGACCATGAAGCTGGGTGTCCTGTACTTCATCGTTCCACTGGCAGTTACTGGTTATATTAATATGCTAAGCCTGGTTCATGCAGTCCTTACAATGATGTAAAGGCTGGATTAGAGCCCCTATGGTTTTAGGCTGGGCCACCAAGGTTCACTTTATTCCCAAAGGGCCGGTGTGGCTGCAAAAAAAAAAAACAGGTATCTTCAAAATGATAACTTTACAGTAGAGGCCAAAAGCCTCTTTTAATTTGGATGGAAGTCAAAGGAACCAGACATCTTTCCAAGCAGCTTTGGTCCATTTCTGTTGGTCCAATCTTTATAAAAGTTCCACACAGTGTAAACAGCAGCTCATGTGATCAAATGAGGCATGAAAGTAAAAATCAACAAAAATGGAGATACATGTTTTTCTTTGGACAGCGATGGTATAATACATGGGATTCATTCTGTTTGGCGCTACAGTATTAGAGTCGATTCCTTTGTTTGTGTTAGAGCTATAAACTGTGATTAAAGTCACTTTTTTAAATTAAATTTAGTTGCAAATACATGCAAAAAATATTCTATTACGATATTAGGAAGCGAATATTTTAAAGTGTCCAGACTGAAACATTAAGCCATACTAAATTTAACATTCAAAATACATCATATTTAAAAGCTGAGCTCAAATCATAAAGTAGTGTTTAAACACAGTCAGGTCAGCTCTACTTCTTTGACCTCTCATTTTGGGCTAATCTGAACTGATGCTACCATGACTTTCTATCACCTCGAGGTACAAAACAGTATTACAGACAGGTTAGTTTGGGACTAGCTGGTTAGCATGCTAACCTCAGTAGATACATCTGCAACTCGATACACAGACATATTTGATATACAATCAAATCTTATTTCCTCACACCAATTTGGGAATGTTTTTCTAACTAACCATTTTACATATTGCTCCTTTAATATGTTCTTGTTTTCATGTGTGTCTTTTTTTTTCTCTATAGACTTATAAAAATATGTTAATAACAATTTATCATGACAAAATTTTGGATTCTATGTTCCATTAAAAAACATATAAAATTTATTTAAGAAAGACACATATTGTAAAGAAAAATGAGCAACCCGATTTTAAAATAATTATTTAATGAAGGTATAGGAACCTTACTGCTCACTCCCCAAGCCAGTCTGTATGAATTCAGTGTTTTCTGAAGTCTCAAGAACCAGTGCATTTACATACATCCACCCATTCAGCCTACAGCAGTTTAGCTCCACCGTCTCACACTGCATTTCAGACCAGACTGCTTTTTAAAAGAGAGCAACCAATCAGAACAAATCTCATTTACATATATTGGCCTTAAAGTCGCACTTAATAAAAAGGGCTGTTCATGCAGAAATGAGCAATGAAAGCCAGATGATCATACCGAATGACAGACATTACATAGGGAGAAAAGCGTACGGGGGGCTTTATGCTCAGCCTTGTCGTTTGGTCCTACAGTGTCATTAGTAATCTAGTTTTAATCACGGAGGCACCAACGAGATCTCATCTAGCCTTTGTGTGGAAAAACATCCTCTGCTTTAACACTCGACAACATCCCAAAGTTTATTTGTAGTACGAGAAGAAGCAGCAGCAAGGCTGTTAGAGCCAGCAACCAAATAAACCAGCAGGAATGAAGAGCACTATTTGTTCTCCCTGCTTCATTAGACCTGAGCTATTGTGGCATCTGCAGATGAAATGGTCAGAAGTGAAATGAGAGAAAGAAAGAGAGCATCACGGGCTCATTACCTCCCTCTGCATCTCAAACACTCATTTCCACTTTGGCAAAGCCCTCAGTGGCCCATTCATACTGCAGCTGTACACAATGGGGCTGTTTGTTACTCCGGTGTTTCTTTATATCCAGGGAGAAGGAAGCCTTGTTTTGTAGTATTGTTCATTTGGGGATTGACCAACATCACGACGACTAAAGTCATTGTGCTGAATGGCTTCTTTGGAACTCAATGATGATATTGCCAACTGCAAGCACAGCAGCTTCTGCCCCCTTATCTCGTTTCAGTGGGGCTGCTCAGCGGCTGCTCAATATTTATTTTTTAAATTTTTCCAAAACCCAGGCAGCTTGTTAGAACACCATGTCAAATTTATATGACAGGCATTCTGTTGAACTTTTCACAAGCCAGGATTTCCCAATTAGGCAGATGATCTAACCCTTTAACGTCCACACAGCAAAATACCTGTAGAAAAATGATTTGTTAATTCCTGCTGTTTGAGCTGCCTGTTTAATGGCTAGCTGGCTAGCATGCTAACTATAGTAGATATCTCTGTAACACAATTCATACATGTCTATTACGCACTGTCAAAACTGTTATTTTTTCACACACCGTTGCGTGATTTAGTCCATTTTGGAATGTTCTGAACTAAAAATCTTACATATCGCTCCTTTAATAACTCTTTAGGTACACAGATTTATGCACCAGCAGCTCAGTTTTACTTTTGCTACCACAAAAAATGTACCCATTATAAATATTACTTGAACAATGTTGTTTTGCATTAAAAACAGGCAGAGTTAATGAATGAGGAGTGCCCCAGAACACAAGCAGACGTGAGCAAACATATAAACACAAAAGAGCAGAAGGAGTAAACATCTCTAATAAAGCTATTTATTACACTGAATGCTGAATGGTGTTGACTGTGTATACACGTAAGGATTTAAATAAAATAAAAAGGCTCATCAATATTCAGACAAACTCTAGTTATTTTCACTGATCATGTACATATTTGTCCTCTACAAAGCCAGGCAGACTGAGATGAGTTTGCTGCTAACAGCCAATAAAGGAACTATTAAAAAGTTTCACAGACATGTTTGGGAACCTGTTGGTGATGGTTATTCCTCTTTTCTCACAAGGACTTTTGAGGCTTTGCCTAAATTGCTCGACTACATTACATTAGTTTGCTAGTTTAAGCTATTAGTTGTGCTATTTAAGCCATGTTATATAGCCGTGTTTTAACCAATATGGGCGCCCCCTTGTGGATGCATGTTTGTTTTCCCCACAACAGCCTTAAAATGCATTTGTTTTGCTTAAATTATGCATTTTTCTTCTTCTGTAATCAGGAGTTCTCACTCTTCCTCTTCACCTCTTATTGCTCACTGACAGTATCAACACAGAACACAGAGAGCCAACAGTGTCCTGGTTAATCTTATGAACGAGATACAGGGAAAAATATGAGCAATTAACATATTAATAAATAAATCTCATTTCTATTTCGCTGGCAGATAAACCACTAGGGACTGGAGTGCCTGCAGAAAAAGCCTACATGTGGCATTTTAGGAATTAGAAATGAAAGTCTAATGTATTTTTTATGTTCTGTAAATAATCTCATTCAGTAGCACTGTTTTTGAGAAACAGCTGAAGATGCATGTAAGATATGTGTTGCCTGTACCTGCCAGGACTTGTGGATTTAAATGTGCTATAAATTAATAACTGAATTTTTAATATTGTTGGTTTCATATTTGGCCTTTGCACATTTCCCAACTGTGCAGCACACCCCCCTCGGAAGGTAAAGACACAAACTGCGATTCTTTTAAGGCATTTATTCATGAAATACACACTTTAGATTTTTCAACAAAAGCGTCCATAAAATTGTAAGAAACTCCAGCCCAGTTTTAAACTAAAACTCCTTTATGTGTAGCCTTGGAAACCATTCTTATTACATGTGCAATAAATAATCATAATACAATTAATGAAGACAAAAAAATGGCACTGCTTTAAGTGCCAAAGTTTTACCCGCAAAAAAGTCACCAATTTCCCACAAAACGAAAAAGAAAAAAAAAAATGTGTTGAAAATGAACAATTAGTGTGATTTGAGCCTCATAGGCACCCGTAGAATCTGTGGTGAGGACTGAAAGGACTCTATTAGTGACCTGAGCACCCGGCAGAAAGCAAAGCAAAATGGAGTTTCTAGAGCTGAAACCAGGAACCATCTGAGAGATGTATATTGCACATTTTTCCTCCTCGCCAACAAGATGAACCGCGCCAAAGCCTAAACGAGATACCCTAACCTGATCGCAAGAGTACAACAGGAGCGTCGTAGCCAAAAAGCAATAACGCAGACATCATTTCACCTGCTCCAACAGGTTTAGGGGGATAAGACAACATGCAGAAAGACAGATAGGAAAGGAGAATTCTGGTTTTTCAGTTTTAAGTCCTCTGTGTTCTTAAGGAGGAAAAAAAATAATCATGAATGCACAAAAGGACAGCAAATCTCATGACATTTCTTATCAAAACAGGCTACTGCAGGAGTCAAATCTTTACAGTATAAATAAATAATATTTAAAAACAGACAAGTTTGGAAAAAACAAAAAAGAAAAGAAAAACATAACAGCATTTATGGCTCATAGGGAGGTGCCACTGTGAAGGTTGGTTCCTGAAAATGATTCCCCATTAATGCAATTAAAAAGTTAAAACAATAATACAAACCCCCAGCTATCTGAGGGACCCCACCTTTTAAAACATCCTAGCTGTTTAATAATTCTCAGCACCCAATACCCCAATACCCTCCAAGCTGTAGCTGTGGGTGCAAATGATGTCAAACATGAACTGACCGGTCGTTTTGTAGATCTGGCAACCAGCAAGCACTGGCCAATCATTAGCACCCTTCGATCAGTGTAACCCTGGAAATATGGTGAAGCTCAGTTTGACAAGCACAAAGGTTGTGCTAGCAGCTGGACATGTTAAGTATCTACAAAGAGTGATGTCCACCCCCAACCCCACCACATACACACAACAAGAGATTACTGGTCAGCCTAATACAAGACGGGAAAGTTGAGAGACAGTAGAAAACATTCAAGTACACTCAGTTTCTGTACGGGTTTAACATGCCCTCACTGTCCTAGGCTCAGTACGTCCACCTCCTGTCCTGAGGACCATTCCATCACTGTATTAGCTCAAATGAAGTTTGTTAGATGACCCCATGAAGAGGCGACAGCAGCAACAGAACCTGCCCAGAAATCATTGTGATCTGGAACACATACAAAGCGGCAAAATGCTAAATGTCAAATACACTCGATTGGCAATATCCAAACGGGGCTTTCAGTAGCAAATGACTAATTCTGTTGTACATGGCTGTGTCGTTGCATTGCTCTGCTAACTTGCTTGAAGGGCTAGGAGTCAATAACACAAAGAATCCATGACTACATTCCAGAATATTCCAGATATTCCGCTGTCACCGTCTACAATAAGGCATCCCATAACAACTCACACATTAATCGTCCAGCTGTTTGACTTCAGATGGAGTGGACACAGCACAATGTAGCATCAGTGGTAATTTTGCTAGCATTAGCTCACCAAATATTCCAGTTAAGGTCTTTTGTATACAAGACTATCGTGTATAATTGCCTCATGGTTTCAACTCACTCTACTCCAGTCACAGGGAAACGAATCAAGCTGCTCTTCATGCTAGTTAGCTAGCAACAACTAAGCAAAAAAAAAGACAATGTACAAAGCAGCTTATTCTAAAATAGCAATTATTCAAGCTAATATTGGGCTCAGTCCTTAAAGCACATCACAATGCTTCCTTAGCTAGCTAGCACAGAGGCTAGCCCAACCAGGGGCAGGTTCATTTTGTCCCATTTGTGAGGCATAGTTGGTGAGGGCATGTTAAAAAAAGAAAGGTTGAAACACAAGGTTAATGACAAATTTACCAGCACCTTCTGGACTGTGGTGATGCTCTTCTAGACTGTGGTAATGCTCTGATTCTGAGGTTTGGCTGAGGGAGATGGATAAGCTGGGAAAATGGGTTTGAATAAAATCACTGTTTAAGTTTTGATCTTGATCTCTGAGTCCTCCATACTCCCCCAGCCTCCCCAATACGAATAGTACAGCCTCAAAACGAGCCCACTGACAAGCAGACGGAGCACCACTGAAAGCAATAAAGCGAGTGGCCATTATTGTCTCAGTCTTGGCACCATACGGATGCGGACAGTGCCCACGGAGGCCAGTGCAGTGGACTAGAGCTCCTGTAAGCTTCTTACAGCCTGCCCGTCAAGTGGAGCAGGCCTGACGTCTCAATGTACGCCAGATAAGACTGAGAAAACATCGATCTGTTCCAATACTCAAGAGGAAGGAGTCTACCTCTGAAATGCTAACACCCTCGCACAGGCGCACGTGAGCAGCCTACGACCCTTATTGACTTTGAGAAGTGTTTCAAACAGAAGCCGCGTGGAGGCCTGTTCTGTGGCCCAGAGCCGGGATGGTTCAAGCATCCTTCTCTTTAAGCCAAGCAAGCTCAGAAGATGAGGAGTAAAAGAGGCAGGTGGGGCTGTGATTACATCCACAGTAGTTTGCCAAGAGCTGGCTACCTGGAAAAGCTCAGAGACGGTGAAGCTTTGAAAGAAACGCCTTTTCTTGGAGTGAGTGTCGCTGGGGACGTCTCAGCGACGTGCTGTCCTGATAGTCCTGCTTTACTATTCTCTCTGTTCTGCCTCCAGACCACACCAGGACAGCAGTCAGATACAAACAAACAACAAAGAGGCATCTTTCTTCAGACAGACTGGAGGGGAAAAAAAAAAAAACAAAAAAAAAAGAGCTTTACAAAATCCAAAAGCACCAAAACACGTCCAAAAAGCTGAAAAAGCGACAAACACAGAAGTGTCTTCACCATTCACCGCCAACCTGCACCATGGTAAGGATTCTTTTTGTTTGTTTTTTGTTTGTTTGTTTTTAATAACAAGTGTATAAAACATTAGCACCATTTGTCAGCTCAAAACAAAAGACAAAAAAATGAGGAGAACCACCAGCCTTCACCATGGCAAACGACCTAAGAGGAAAATCCCACCCCACAAAACACTCCCTAGAAATCCTTACACAATATAAATTAAAGTACAGACAAAAGAATAAAAACAAAACCCATTTAACACATCGTTTGTTCCATATTTGGACCATTCATGAGTACGTGCCGTGGTACAGCGGCGGTCTGTTTTTCATGATTTCATCCAGTAATGAAGACAAGTTCATTTACAACTCGAAATGGCCAGCATACACAAGAATGAGACTCAACCAGAATGAAGAACAGCTGTAGTAATATGTACTCAACATGACAAGCTCACCAAAAAAAACAAAAAACAACCCAACAGGATGCAGTTAAGCGAAACTTGTGCTTGAACAAAACAAAGCATAATGTTTCTTCCTTATATACTGAGATTTCTTATGTTGTAAGACTTTAAAAAGGTCTTTATATCCAGAGATCACCACTATCTCAGGAGCCCAGGGATAAACCGTGTTACAGGCGAGAGGTTTCCATGCAAGACTGCAGTCTTAAACACACAAGATGAAGACTGATGTAGTAACTGAATGAAGACTTTGAGAACCAAATAAAATGAGATTTGGTCAAGCTGGTTTTGGCATTTACCCGTGTGAAAGTAGACAGATATAACAAGCAGCTACAAGACCTCATTTTTGTTTTGCTCTGTTTTCTTTATTCTAACTTCTACGTCGTCTACCGAGGTTGTTTTCCCCCCATGCCACAAAGGAGGCAAGGTTTCAGTAAAAATCTGTCATTTAGCTCAATATCAAAACTTGATTCTGGAATGAATCGTGATTGATATACATATATATAGTTCTTCACTGAGGAGTTGAAAGGGAGGGAACTGCGAGTATTGATACAAAGAGAGCCCTTGAGAACTTGATTTATGGTATCAGGCATAAGACGGTTATGGAACTTGTTCAGCAAAGTCCAAATATAATGGATCGTGTCCATATCTTGAATGAGGGCTCCGCGTAGAAATAAAAATAAACAATTTGTAATAAATCGTTAATTCCAGACACTACAAAACAAGAATGCTGACTATCGACGAGACGCTAATCGGATTTTTCGATATTCTTTCTTATCTGGTACTGCTAAGGTCAATCACATTTGCCTTCCACACAGCTTGCCATACAGAAGAAAAAACATGAAGCCTGAAGGGTGTTCATAAGCCTTTGGCACTAAAGGTAGCAAAAACATAAGAGGTGCAACTGTACATATGGATGGCCTTGTGGGATACATTCGTTCTGTAGAGGAGTGGGCTACTAAAGCTTCTCTGTAGGTCTACATTTTTAACATATCTCTTGTTATCAAGTGATAAAGCCTATGTATTGCATATATGGTTCTAAGACTGGGTGGGGGAAAAACCTCAAGGACGGATGCAGGGATGCAGTCTTGAGTTCTGTGCTGTGTTACCTTGTTTTCCAGGGTCCGAAAATCTAAGGAAATGTGTAGGAATGTTTAAAGCAGCAGCCCACTTATTTCCAGAACAGGCTACTGCTTCCTAAAGGAATAATTTAGCAAAAAAAATAATTTAAAAAATCAAAAACACACAATTTCGCATATTTTCCCAAATGCAGTCAATCAACCAAGGCAGGTTTGGCCTCCTCAACTAGACTAACACTGGACATCAGTAATTTAATCAAAATTACATCCCCCGCAAAAAATCATTCTATATATATTCACTTTAAATGATGCATGTGTGTTATGAATCATATTCCATAAATGATGGCCAATTGCACCCAGGTTATATAAAATAACTGGCCCTTATTTTAGCCACAGAGGAAAGTTTCTTTTTGTGTGTGTGTACATTCCTACTGGGTTCTAAACCAGTGCCTCTCACTTTAGCGACTGTCCTTCACATTTTGGTGCGTCCCCGGCCCTAGAGAAATGTCCCTCTAACTCAATAACAGGCTGTTAATGACCTGATCTGTTTGCTCAGGTATGTTGGAGGAAGGGAAAACACTATAAAGTGCAAGGCAGAGGGCCTCCAGGACCAGGATTGAGAAACTACATCGACTTGTCTGTGTCAGGTCGATAGAAGTATTGAGCATGAACATACAGAACCGCTACTGACTTCCAGTGCCCGTTGGCATTGTTAGCCTAGCAGCTCTAAAGGCGCAAAACTCAGAACCCAAAACTTAGCTGATGGACTGCATTTGGTCCAAGAGGAAAATCAGGTATGCTTGACTTTTCTGCGAACTATTCCTTTAATGTGGGCAGTTTGTTCATTTGAAGAGAGTGATTACATTTTTACATGACTAATCCGCCTTAAGTTAACCATTCATCATCACACAACTTGAACAGCTCTGCAGTTGCTAATGAATAACTTGGGGAAACGGTTTAAAAGCACTTTAGCATCTCAGAATTGCTTCTGATTTATATCACTGCCACTTGCACACCCAGACACTGAAACATCCCCTTTGATTACACAAGAGGAGACCTTTTTGTCCTTCCCCTTCTAGAGAGATAAAATTACACCCTACGCCATGAGGGCCACATCATGATATAGAATCTGACTCTGCAAGTCACAATTAATCTGCATTTCCTGTGTCCCTACAGAGTCGCATTTTCTGCAGTCTGAAATGCACAAGTTTTAAAAATGCACCCTTTGTGAACAGTCTATCATTTAAATCTCTCTCGCACTCGCACACTCGCACGCTCACTCTCGCAATTAATCTATCAACTCTTCTCATCTCTCTTGCGTTGCTGTAACAATTTCTTTATGTACAATACTTGTAAATAGAACATAAATTACTACACAAAATTTGCTTATTCACAATTCCACTTTCAGTGACGCAATAAGGAAAAGGGGGGAAATGCTCTGAGACGATTCACAACTCAAACGTATTTAAGAACAAATGTCTGTCGTTGGATTCTTATAGTTTGTGTGTGCTCCCAAGGCTTGTGTTGAGCTGTCGAGACCTGAAAAAGAGCAGACAGTGAAAGGCTCCTCCTCTTCCTCTGCAGTCTGGAGCGTGACGGGACGCTTTAGCCTGTGGGAGCGATGTCCGTCTGTGTGTATATATATGTATATATACTGTTCGGCCAACTCTCGTCCCATCGGTTTGTTTGTTGTTTTGTGTAAACAGAGCACCAGTAGTGTCTCGGGTCTCTCTTCTGTACAAAAGTATAAATATATGCTCTCTCTCTCTCTTTCGGTCTTCACATATCTAGGACGTAGTGGACGAACAGTAAAAGGAGGAGGGGAAAAAAGAAAAAGCCTGCGGTTGTTTGGCTAAGCCGCCAGTGTAGCAGTAACTGAGCTGGTTTCCGTTGTTTGCTGGCTCGTGTCTGGTTCGACTCCTGGGATAGGGGTCTGTTTGGTGCGGGCATTGATAGTCTCTGCATAAATAGTGAGTGTTGCACAGTCCTGGGCCACCGGGCCAAAAACAACCATTTTTGTCCAACTACAGCAAATCCATTTTGGGTCTGTAATGCAGGAGTAGGGGGGATTTCTGGAACAGAGACAACACACAAACACATACAGGCGTGATTGAAAGCAGCCAGGAGCAGGTCAGTAGGGGCAGCGAGCTCTGGCATTCTACAGCTCCATTTTTTGGCATTTCTCTTTAAAGGTTATACATCTAATTACAGCTGTGCGCCCATAAAAGGGCAAATGGAGGGAAAAAGGGAAATATTTACTTTCATTGCACTGTGCTCAACGTCAGTCTTTCTGAGCGGTAAGCACACACACACACACGCACACCAGTGAATTGCAATAAGATTAAAAAGAGTGATGATCTTGGAAAAGGCACAGCTAAACTTTAAGTGACAACCTTAATATGAACTGTGTGTTCATGAGGTAAACACTCATTTATGAAGCCACATAGCATGCATAACAGACTCTTCATGATCAGCTCACCATTGCTATTTAATACCGAACATGCAGAGCATTCAAGTAGGGGTTGGCACGGCGACAGTATTTATTATGATCATCACAGTATACTTATTTTAGGAATTCATACAGCCTATATAAACTGGAAATTACAAAATGTGTTCTTCCAGACCACCACACATTCCTGACTAAAATTTGGTACCGGGGAGGGTCTCTGAGCTAGCTTAAAGGAGCAGTTTGTAAGATGATGCAACGTGTCGACCTCATACGCCAGACAACAATAACCAGAACACACACAGTCCCTCCTCCTTCCTCTTTACATCCCACCAAAACCAGTGACAATGTTAACTCTTTTTTTTAAAGATTTTATTTATCTCACTTCTTTTTTCCTGCAGAACGATTTCCTGAGAGTCAGTCGATGGCAGCGAATATGCTCCAGCCACTGCTGCGTTTATGCTTTCCTTCATTGGCTACCAACCTAACATGGAGGAGCCCTGTCAACATGAAAGACTTCATCCTCCGTCCTTTCATGTTGGACTGATGGCTCCATGCTACAGTGACTTACTATCACCTCTTAAGATACAAAATTATTTTACAAGACAGGCTGGGCTGGGGCTAACAGGTTAGCATGCTAACTTCTGTAGGTACCTCTAACAAAATAAGCACTGTAGGTACCTCTAACATCACTAAGCATGGTTGTAAGTCGCTCTGGATAAGAGCGTCTGCTAAATGCCTTAAATGTAAAATGTAAATGTAAAATACATCAGTGTCTGACAAACCGTCACAGCTGTTATTTTTATTCATGTCCTGAATCCAGGTCATCTTATGTTTTATACTCAGGAAAATTACAAATTGCTCCTTCAAGTAGTGTTATGTTTGATATGGGCTTGGCGGAAAGGAGGTAACGCATGATACTGGTTAATAATTTTCTCATTCACTGGTGCACAGTGAAAGAAAACGTGAAAATAGGAGTAAAAATAACAGAGAAATAAAAAATTTGTCTTATGTATTGTGAGATGAACTGTGTTAAATGACCAGGGTCATGTTTGATTTCAGGTTGACCTTAAAGAGCACCTGCATCACTCATTACAAAGAAACTATAATTTGTCATAAAACTAAAATTGTTTACAGTATTTATAAACGTGGCACACCAACAGGTGTCTGTTCAAACTAATCCAACTGATGCATACTGTTTATCAATATAATGTTAACAGCCTTGAAATAAAGTGATGTCATACGTTTGTCGCCCACCCCTACTTTCAAGTCTATTCATGAATACGCTTCACCTTCAGTTTTAAAGCAGAATGAAACTTATTTACCTTAAATCTCCATCTCGTCACCACAACAAATTTCAAAGTGTGGTCCTTGCCCAAGATTTCTTCATTGCATAAAATGTCCAGCTGAAAACAGAGCACACATGTTGGTCGCTGAACAAAACACAACTAGGACAGTCCAGGGTTCTGGGTGCAGCTGGGTGCAAGGCTTCAGCCAGTTCATTTTCAGACATTATATGAGCGGTGGATATGCGCGGGGAACAAGCAGCTCCAGGAGTTTCTGCATTTCAGAGCACCTTTGAAAATAGAGACACCATGACGCCTAGAATGATAAGAATCCATCTGTCTGGCCTGGCTACCTTACCATGAAGCCCCATCAAAAACAGTAGGAGACCACATGTAGAACCAAACATCCACAAGTGTCCCGCAGGGCTGGCTTTTCTGGTTCCAGATTATAGGTATGGCCTAAAAGCACTTTTAGTAGAGAAGCCTCTGTCTATGTCTACAACATATCCAGCCTCATAAGAGAAGAAATGCTTCCATTCACATGAACACTGAGAGTGCATGTGACCTACCAGTAACTGACTGATATAGAAACAGCGATACAGCTGATCTAGCTGTCACGGTCAATAAGCCATTGCTGAGAAAAGGACAGACGAAAATGCACAGAAAGAAGAAACAAGCTGCTGGTGTTCTTGTAACAATGGACTGACCACCCCAGATCTGAACATCACTGAATGTATTTTGAGATTACAGGGTTTGTGAACAGCTGAATATGCAACCAACTTCTAAGACTGTACTTAGGATGTGTGGACAGAGTTCTTTAAACAACTTGAAACCTGAAAAGAAGGCAAGCGATAATAAAGGCAGGGTGTATGTAAGCTCAACACTGGATATGTGAATCTACAGTTAATCATTGGGGCTTCAGTACAGTTTTCTTTGTGAATTTTTTTTGTCCTGATGTTGAAAAAATAAACAGCTTCTACTTAATGGGCACTTCACTGGAAATTAAACAAATAAAGGACTGACTTCTGCACACTGCTGTGCGTACATGCATGTAGATGCTTTGGCGTTCTGGATATGACAGTGTATGAGCCAGGCCATGATGAGACTGTGGAGTAGCATCACCACAGCACCCCCTGCTGGGCAAACTCCACACTGCACTCCCTTACACCATCTTAAGAGGTGGATAAGTCAGGCTATCATTTCGCTCTGTACAACGAGCTAAAGACTACAGAAGTAATGAAAGAATAGAAAAGTTTCTGGAACTTCTATTCACCATTGTACTATTGTTTTATTACCTTTTCTTTATCTTCTACTACGAGTTGTAATTATCACCACAGAACTAATGTCTTTGTTCCTTTGCTTGGTAGGAAAATGGAAGCACCAACTCGAGCTTTTTTTGGATTAGTAGGACTTCATTATGTCTTTCCAGCAACAATGACTACTCAGCAGAGAACAAAAGACATCTGACAGTTATATTGTGTCAAACCAGTTTCAGACAGATCTGTGTGGCATGAAGCCCACCCACAGGCTTTTTCAAAGAGAAATGGGCGAACAGAGATAATGGAGCACCAATAATGATTAGCCGTGGCACAAAGTGCGTTAAAACGCTTACAATGCAGCTGACAGGCGGCGCAGTATATGACGGAGCGCAAATGATATTACAAGTGCTTCAGTTCTGCTGAACATATGGTGAGCGGCGAAAGCTTTGTGGGAAAGTGTGGCAGTGTGAAACAGCTTCAATATCCCACACAGTGACTCACTCACACACCATGACTGAGAGGGAAGACGCATGCCAGGAGATATATATTGCCCATTGTCATCATAGCAGCAACACCCAACAGGGTAACTTCAAAAGAAGGGGCTTCGGGACGGACTTCTGGGCAGGGAAGGAAACCCGGCCATAAACTCTAGAAGGCCCGAGAGGCTGCTGAAGTTATGCAGGGAGCTGTGTGGACCTACCTCATTGAAGGATGTTAAGTTGAGCTTTTTGGCGATGAATTTCTTCAGGTGGAGGACGGTTGCCTGGGCCGAACACCGGATCCATTTACGCTTCAGTCCGCGCAGCTTACTGCTGTTACACTCCAGACAGATACTCACCTGAGAGAGTGGGGAGAGAGGGGGAGAGTAAGGACAGTAGCAGATACATAGGACAGAACACCAATACCCAAGACAGACTACGGGAGAACAGATCAAGGAGTAATCAGATCTAAGCTTTACGTAGTTCACAGTACGTTAAATAAAATGCAGCGGAGTGCAGCGATCTCTGTAGCCAGTGTGTCCCAAATAGGTCCTGTACACCATGACCATGACTGTCTGTGCAGAAAAGCGCTGACGTCACTATGGATTGTCTGGCTTTACATCCACCTGTTCACTAAACCAATAACTGCATAAATCAATAAAGAACAGTTCACATAAAATTACTGTAAACCATAGCAAAACTCTAAAACAGCTTTTTTCCATGAGAGGTGCTGCTTCTATTTATTTTAGCTAGCATATATGATGTGCATGGTTTAGACTAGAGTCTGATTTTCCACCCAGGCAAGCACACCACAAGAGCCCTTAGGCAAGACTCTGAACGCCATGTTCAAGGCAGGGACCTATGAAGAACAGCATCTGACGAATTCTGTAAATGCAGTGTATGCTACTGTTCACTGCAGCAGAAGCAACAGCAGACCGCTGCACTGTGGCCTTAAATGGTTTATTAGAAGAAACTAGAGAATGTCTAAGTCACAGCGCAACATCCTCCAACTCTGCTACAGCCACGAAAGCCCAGAGCACCCAGTAATGAACTTAGACACCATGTGTTCCAACAGTGTGCTCATTTTTTACCTAAGGACTGTCTCTGTTAAATTCTCTGCCCATTTTCCAAACAAACTCCCAGAAAAGACCAAATGCCAGTGGGGGCTCAGTCACTGTCCTGAGCCAAGCTACAGTTTGAGGCCCAGCATGCGTGCATGTGCCTGTGAGGGCCCAGCATGAGTGTGAGTCAGAATGCATTAGAGCCTCCATGCCTCTCTCTCAGCTTCTCTACAGGTGAGACAGAGCACAGGCACAGCCCCTAAAGTGCTATTCTGATGAGATTAGCGTTATATGAAGACATATCATAATAATGCATGGAATATTTGCTTGTGTTGAATTACTAAAGGTACTTCAATGCAATGGCCTCTACAAAACTAACTCATGCACACAGAATTCCTCTTGAAATTTTAATTGTATTGTTTGCAACCCAAGCTGATTAGCTGACTATTAGCCTACGTCAAAGGCATGGCTTGAAACGTCTCTTAGGATCATTCACAAGCATTACAGATATGTGATAAAACGACTTCACTGAGAGGTTTCCCAAACTGATCCAGTCTGAACAGGCCTTCTGTGGCTCACCAGACGTAAAAGGATGAAGCTGCTGTCTTTCAGAATCTACTCTGAAACACCACTGTCACTGGCCACGTTCTGTTTATGACAGCTAAATGCATCCATTTGATGAGCCAACACTGCAAGTCTGGTGGTGCACTCCTCAGCCCCCTAGTGGACACAGTGGACAGTGACGTGTGGGTACGCACAGCCACTGAAGACTGCTACAAAACAAACAGGCCAGCACTAACGGAGCACCAGGGCCAGAGACGACCGGCAGGAGCCTCTTCCATTAGCACAAGAGAAAGTAAAATATGACTCTGTGCGCGCACGCGTGTGTGTGTGTGTGATTACTAGGTCATTACTGCACAGCCGGGCCTGTTCTAATCGACACAGTCACACAAATGACTAATGCAGTACTCACTCAAGCCAATTACACCTTCAGATCAAAGCAAGAGAGACAGCGTACATTTCCACAAGGACAAAAAAACAAACACAAACACAGTCCACTGGAGGCCGAGATTCCCAAATTATCCCTGGCTGAAATCTAGTGCTTCTACTGGCTTAATATGCTCATATGATCACAGACTGATCACCACGCAATGGCATCTGTTATGCATATCAATTTGTACACTGCAGGAGTTCCTGCACGCTTCTGGCATGAATATAAAAATGAATATGAATATATACGCATGTGTGCAAAAATATGGGCGCCTCCGGTCAAAGTACATGTTCTGTTGATTTTCTAAATTAAAATAAGTTAACACTTCCTTTCCAGAGAACACACGTCTGCTCATTTTACTGCACAACTAATATCTGCTGAATTTAGCATTAATATAAATAAATAAAACATCCTTTGCAAAAGTTATGGCACATTTTATATCTACTTTATAGTGCAGGAACCAGATTAGCCCACGTATTATATGGCTGAATTATAGCGTCTCACGCATCCATAAAATTAAAAGGCCTTCAAAGGAGGAGAAGCCGCTGTGTCACAATGTGCATTGTAAAAAGTACCATAAATAAACCCGAATGAATTCACTAATA
>JAMWET010002283.1:0-72500 GCA_024036415.1 Prochilodus magdalenae | reverse complement strand
GCTTGCAGTGGGCCAACTCCTTCTTGGAACATGCTCTCACTCCGTCCTAATGCTCCAGCAGAAGAGCAGGCTGAGTGAAAGTGGGGTAATCTGGAGCAGGTGGGCTGTGCAGCTGTGAAACTTGGGGGATTTCCTGTTAAATAAGTTTTCTTGGTGGAGAGGAGGATGGTGGTTTGTTCAATGCCTGTTTCTCATCCAGGCAGAGTGGGGCGGTCATAAGAACAGACTAACCCTACCTCCAGCCCCCTATCTCTCCTACTCTGACACTGCTTTGCTAACTGCTATTCTGATTGCATCAGGGACACGCTAAACAGTAGATACGCTAGGTCAGAAGTTGGGCTGCAGTTAACGTTTATTATAATCAATTAGGCTGCAACTAAGATTATTCAGATAACCCATTCAGAAATGAATCCTGATTCATGTAGGCCATTAACTCTAACCATTATTTCTATTATCAAATAAAACAAACTAATGGTAGTTTTTGAACTCCGTGTACTCACTGTAATCAATACACACCAACTCATTATTTCTACAATCAGCCAACCAATTACTAACAGCTGATTCTATTCTTTGCACACATCTATTAATCTCTGATGAATTCTACAATCTACTGCTCTACAAAGGAATTTATTTCTATAATTGACTATTTCCACATTTAGCTAATCTGACACTAACACCCATTTCTGTAATTGGCTAATATAGTTTCTATAATCAATCATTTGAAATGAATGATTATTTCCAATAAAGATAAACTATTCAAACCATTATGTCTTCTATGGCGTAATCTGTTTACTCCATTTTAATTAAATAAACTAAAGTAATCGAAACGCCGAGCTTTATGGAGCTTCCTCTCACTTTGCCCTAGTCACAGCAACATCATTCCAAAGCCAGTTCTTTTCTAATGCAAAGAAATAACAGAAGCCATACTGCCCCAACACGTCCATTAATGCACTGTAGTCAGAAAAACCACATAACACAAGAACACACACAGCATACAGAGCTCTTAGTATAGCTTAGCCTTATAAGTAAAACACTCACAGAGCTTTTCTCCCCACAATCAATCCGGTCCGAATGATTTCAGCCTACTCATAGCTCCTCAGAACAGATAAACCTTTAAGGTTTTTGGCTATGCTTCTTTTAATCAACTACAGGCTTGTCAGAAGAAGGCAAACTCAGTGTACACACACTCTCACACACACACACACTCACACACGGAACTTAAGCCCGACATACGAAGCACTTGCACTCGAATATAAATGACTGATGATGCAACTCGGGAAGAGAAACCCCGAAAGGCTATATGTATGTATTTCCCCTGGAGGTACTGTGTGCATTCTGAAGCGCGCATGGCCACTTGTCAAGCAGTAAAGGCACCATTAAGGCATCCGCTTGCAACACCATGTCACTTTTTGACACAGCTTTCAGCTTTTAGGAAATCAGAACGAAGAGCCTGCCGTCAGCGTTAAGTGCCGGATCCTGCGCTCCCTACCACAACACCACCCCCCACCTTTTCCCCCCTGTCTCCCTCCCTGTCTTCTTCACAGAGAGGGCAGAAGGAGCATTCAGCATTTAAATGAACCGCTATTGTGAGGTGCAGACTTGCCAAACGTGCTGTGACAGTGGGGAATGAGAGACCACTTCTACTTTCATTTGAGCCTTAATTACCAAAATCAGGCTTCCGCATTAGGCAAGCGATTAAAGCTGCAGGCCTGGCAGGCCTCTGGGTAGCCATCCACACAAGCTATTAGCACCAACCAGTACACACTTGCAACAGAATGAAGACAGCCATGCCCTAATTGGGCCAAGTCACCTCCTAAAAGAACAAGGGTGACATGGACGGCCCATCAGAAGGCTATCGAATAGAAAGCTGCTCTGTGATGGATTATTTAGGTATTTGGAAAATCCAAAATCTCTCTCAAAGTTATAGATTGGCAAATTAATACATTCATACAATTTTCTTAGTATAGCTCATTAGCCGAGGTATGTTTGGCATCCAAAGTCTACCTCTTCAGTTCAGTTTTGCACTGGAGCTACAAGGTAACGGTAGGTCATACGTGTAATGGTTTAATGATATTACTTGTCTCAATAGTATCCAGTTGCAAACATAGCAACAGCAGCCCATAACCTGCAAAACAGCCCATTTTAAATGATGAGATTGGTCACAAAAACCAAAACATTTGAATATATACCCTAATTAGCCTACAATAGTTTAGCCAAGCCATTCAATTCAATACTGCAACATACGCTGGTGTATGTGAATAACTGGAAACAAGCTGCTTTTTGTGACATCACAAAAATGGGTGGTGGATTGAACATCCTGAAACTCTGTCAGTGTTTACACATCACTTTCATCAAAAACCTGTTTCAACTGTTCAACTGTTTGAGACAAAAAATATTAATTGTATAAATAAATATGCAAGTTGATTTGAGATTACTTAATTTTCCCCCAAAACAAGATTCATGAGCTGGTGACATGTTAGCTTCATCAGCTTCACGAGTTCAGGGCAAAACAAAAGACATCCAATATCCTGGCTCCCTACTTACAGTTGTGGTAAAGTGAAAACACCGTAACTGTATATCTAACAGTAACACTGCTCCTTTAAATGGCTTATACCAGCTACAGGTATCAGAGGGGTGAGCGTGTGGAACGTACCATTGCGTTGGGAGTCCAGGTGGGGCTTCATGTTGCACAGCTCGCCTTTGATGTCACCTGGTACCTCCATGCCCAGCTTCTGATAGAAATCTCTCTGCTTTTTCAACTCCGCTGCACAGGGAAATATTCAGAGATTAACTCTCGAAATTAAACTAGGAAACTTCAGTCCAAGACCTGCACGTCATGTCCATTCAACACTCCATTAAACACAGGGCCATAATAGCTTCACTATCATCGTTATTGGTGACTGGTGATGCTCATTTGCTAGAGGCCATGTATATTACTTGATCACATCACGTGGGGTGGAAGTAATAGGAAACATGTCTGATTTGAGGGATTAAACATTTACAAGAGCAATTTGAAGAGCAGTCAGCAGTGTCAAGTGGCAATGCTGCATCCAGGATCCAAATGAATAAAAATCACCAACCTTCTTGGAGTCCTGGCACCAACTTGTAGACGATGTCTTGCATTGTTCGATCATGGCTGGGAAGCAGAGGAAGAGATACAACACAGACTGAAATGACACGTACAAGTGCAATAAAACGGTATAGTCTTCACCTGCAGTCTAAAAAGCACGGGTGTAGAGTTTCCTGACACCACACAACGTTATTTTCAGACTTCTACTTAGCATGTATTATTAGTGCTACAGATGTCAGTGATGATTCATGAGTGAAAATGCCATATCTCTACTAATAACATGCTTCACTTTTACTTCTGCATGCATGTGCGTGTAAATCCAGTCAATCAACACTTTAGCTGCTCATGAATGTCATACAGAAGAGCATTTTGTGCTTCAGGTGTCCCTGTGATTCTGATATTGCCGGTTCTCTGGAGCTGTTAATTGCAGTAGAGAGAGAGGCACAGCCACCACAGCATCACTAAAGCATGTGTTGACATGTTCATCTCTATGGCACCTGATACTGCAGCCTCCCCTTGAGACCCAGTTAACATGTCTCAAAGCCTTGAGGCACTATGTCCCTCCGGCAAACAGCGACAACAAACCACTGGCGCCCCAATAGCAGCAAGAGAAATCTGATATCAAACACTAAAGCGTTGTTTCAGGTTGATGCTGCATTTGTGACACATTGACATATCTGATATCTGATCCTATAAAGCCGGCAAAATTCACCACAGACTGCAGACAGATTAAAGGGATTAAGCCACACGTTATAACAAACCGTCAATTACCACAGACAGTCACTTCAGTGCGTTACTTATACATAAACAGGACACCTAACAGGCTTAGACACTCTTACAATGGAAGTCAAAGGGCACATACCTCTGCCTTTTATTTCTTTTAAAATGTCATTTTATTATTATATTTTATTTAATGATTTTAATGAATGATTTTTAAATGAATTATTTTTTATTTTATTTCGTTTTTTCTCTGTATCTTCATCCTTTTATGTAAAGCACTTTGAATTGCCCATGTGTATGAAAGGTGCTATACAAATAAACTTGCCTTGCCTTGCCTCTGCCTAGGGGCTTCTCTTCAGCTTCGAGTCAGCTGTTCTACTACGTACAGCGCAAATCTCTATATCTCTATAGATGCAGAGTATTACTATAAGCCAAATGTAAGGGATAGACTAGACTAGGCTTTTGGCTTGGTGTAAGGGATAACAGGAGGCTGAAAATGTTCTCATGTAAAGATAAACTGCTGTTGGTACATAAGCCTTAAACATTCAAACAAGAAACATGTAGAATAATAGACCCTCTGGATGAGCATCTACAGGCAGACTGTCATGCACAAATGCTCTAAAATCTCACAGGAAGCTAACATCAACAGCGTACATGTGGATTTGTTACATGACTGTATCAGATTACTTTTCCGCCAATTTGTACTGCAACGTCAGATCCTACAATCCATACAGATACGCCTTGCCCTCTAGATAACAGAAATCCTCCATTATTAGCACATACAAGATAAACACACATAGGCCTACGGCTGATGATAGATCAGCAAGCCTAAGCAGCAAGCTGTGTGGTACGGTCCAGGCCAGAGTCAACTCATCATCAGCCCCACTAGGGATGGATGTGAGAGAGGCCATGTCCCTGATGCCCAGCCAGAGGGACCACCTGTTCCCCCAAGCCTGCCACACACTGGGGAAACAGTAGTCCAATTAACCACAGCCATGCTACCATGGCAGGGGCTGGGGGGGGAGGCCTAGGGAGGGGAGGTGACTGCCATTTACAGATCATCAGCCTCAACAAACTCTGTGTGTGTGGATCAGGTGTAGTGAGCCAACGCTGGTTTAATACACAGACAACCCCGCAATTGCTTGCCAGGGATCAAACAGCAGAGGTGGCAAATACAGAAGGTGTTAAACTAAGGTCACGTTAATTATGCACAGTCAGAGAGGATGGCATTTGCTTCGAGGGGGAACCCAGCATCGTTACAGGCTTTAAAACCCTCACCATCTCCCACTCTATCCTCGCTCGCTCTCGGCCCTCCTTTCATCTGGCTACGGGGCCGCGTTTGCAGAGCCATCTGAAAGGCCCCGAGCAAAAACAGGCAGCACTGTGAATATTTAATGTGTTTGGAAAGTGTTTTTCATCAGCGTGCGAGTGCTACTGCGCCGCCACTAAATGACAATTATGAAACAACTGGCAACCAGCCCAAAGGCTGAGCCATTAATCAGACAATAACACAAAAAAGCTGAAAGCCTATAGAGACCACCAACCCCACCGGCCCGCTCACACAGACTATAATAACCCAAGCAAAAGAGCTTGAATATTTATGACGAACATTAAGCACCACCAGGACTCCATAAACGTGTAAAAAGTCAAGAAAGAACATTAAAACCCGTAACAGGTAACGTGGCAGCCCTGCATTCAAGCAGCCTGCCACCTACTGGATCAGACAACCGCACAGCACCAGGTCAAAGAACCCACAAACCTCTTAACACACTGTGAGTACGAGATATAGATTCAACTATCCTACAAAAACATCACAGGTCAGTCTGAATTCTCACATGAGGACACGAGGGGGCCAAGCTGTACTAGTTTCACTGCTGACAGTGAAAGCACAAAGCACTTAGCAACAAGCCTCACAATGGCTCTAAAACAAATACGGTACTTTCGCAGTGCGCACAGGTATTACTAATGCTGCAGGGGAACCTCCTCATCACGTCTGAAGCTGTCAGACAGCGAGACAGACAGACTGAGCATAATGAGGAATCCAGACGGGAATATAAAGACCACAACACAACCCTGCCATGTTCCAGCACTGGGTGGAGGCATAGGCACTGTAATCACACAACACATGTAGGAGATGGTAGTCTTGCCCCACGACTCTTATAGGTGTAGTGTAGTGCGCTTGACCAAGGCTATCAATCAAATTCCAGCTTGCTGTTCGGACAGCAGCAACTGTGCTATACAGAGGAGCCTGGTCAAATGTGTTGTGTTCATCTTCTAAATGTAAACAAGAGCACATACAGACATCTGCACATCTCGCTACACAGTGCGGATTTGTTTCATTGTTGGACAAAAACGAAACACAAGACGTGGCCTCTGCAACAGTTCATTGTACACTGGGTTTAGTTTATATATATATACGGTTAGTATAGTATTAAATATGTACATATATCTATATTAATATAGTGAAGCTCAAGCGAAGCAGACAACATGCAGAATCCAGGTCCACACAAGAGCTCTTTTCTGGACTGGCTTGTGTCTGCAAGAACAGTGTGTTGGGTGTCTCAGTGGACCTCAACAGGGCTGTGGTGGGCAGTATCGTGTTAAAGTTGTCTCTGTGTGTGTGTGTGTGTGTGTGTGTGTGTGTGTGTGTGTGTGTGTGTGTGTCTGTAGGGAGACTCGTGTCTGTCTGCTGCAGTAAACACTCACCCGATATACTGCAGTGGGTGGCTCTGGTGAATGACAATCCTGCATGTGGGGCACGTGTTGTTCTCCTCCAGGTACTTCACTAAACAGCTCCGACAGACTGCACACACACAGGACACATGAGTTACACATTACTGCACGATATTATTAACACGGGCAATACTTAACACGATCCCACAAAAAAAGGGGCAGCGTCTTATTTGAATCTGCTGAGACTGATCTCAGCTAAAGTAATAAAGAAGAGAGGCGTAATATAAAATCTGAGAGAACGAAAGTCAACAAAGGGTTTCTGTTCGAAGCTGTTCTGTCATATTCCAGCACTGAGCCCAAGTCAAAAGTGGTGCTAGAGCCCCCTCTACTGCTCAATTTGATTAATGCTGTCTGTGAAAAACCTCCGCATCTACAGCCGTAAAACTCCAGGAATGGGTAAAGCGTAGCTGCTAAATCAGTGTTAGGACCTAATAACACAGAACAAATAAAAAGACTAAGATTCTTGGGAACACTAATAACTTCTTCAGCCATAAGATCTGTTACAGATTCCTTAATCCTGAGACTGCCTAGCAGTACGTTACAGAACAGACTATACGGTACTATTACTGTATACACATCTCTTTGTGCTGTTGGACCAGTATATGTATCTAATATGCTGCACTACAATTAGCCAAGCAACTAAACATGAAGAAGCAGCATCCAGCTACTATGCTGCATCCAGCTGACGGAGAGCATTAGAAGAGCCCCAGATAGTAGACCTGTTTAAATTCAGGCTGGAAACGTTCAGATTCCAGTAGGACTTCAGCTCCTATTAAAACACTATTAGCTCTGTCCTGTAACTGCACTTTATGATCCTAGGTCTTCATCACTACCTTTCAATGTCGAGACATTTTAGAATTTTTACTAATCGTAAATGTTTTGCCGTGTTATTAACCATTTTTATCAATTATTAAATCATCTACAGTCCCGTTAGTCTTTCTGCAACAGCAACACAAATAAAGTAAACAAAGAGACACAAACAAGACCAACTGAATAGACACCTTCCGAAACATTTCAGTTACAGAGCAGAATACAGGTACAGAATACTGTGTGTGTGTGTGTGTGTGTGTGTGTGTGTGTGTGTGTGTGTGCGCACTCACATGTGTGTAAGCACTCTGTGACCGTGGTAGCGTCGATGAGGTACCCTTCACACAGGCGACATGTAATGTGGGCATTAATGTCCCACAGTTTGATCTTTCTTGTGAGCATCTCTGGGTTCTGCAAAACAAACAAATCCAATATAACACTGAACTTCTCATTACACAAGCTCACTCTCAAAATCACATTCTCAAACAGCCACAGAGCTTTTCTTCTAGTTCCAAACCGCACATACTAAATGGTTGAACTTACTAGGTACACACGTTAGTTTTTAAAGGCGGACTCATGCACTAGTTCTAGTTTTCTTTTCCTTTTGTCCCTCTGAGGACAGTCGCCTCAGTGTCGTTTAACTCAGAGCAAGGCCCTGTGAGCAGTCAACCTGCAATATCGACCCGGCACCCTATACACCACAACAGTGCCACAGCCAAAAACAGCAGGAGACAGCAGGTTTCAGTTTGCTGATAACCCAAAAATGATCTAACTGATAAGTCTGAATGTGGCAGTGCGACTGCTCTGACTTTTAGACGAAAATAGCAGCGACTTCTGCAGGGCATGGGGAAAGTGCTGCTTCGCGCTACGAAGACAGCCATGCTAAGAAAAAGAAGACCACGATAAGATTAGAAATGGGTGGTCTGTTCGTCAGTTTCAGATGCTTTTGGCTTTCCAATGCCGAGTACCATTCTGCTATACTGCTACGGAGTAGCACACGGCTGAACTGTCCAGATTTGCACTGATGTTTAGAACACCTCTGAAAATGGTGTGAGCCCGTGGACAGAGGTGAGAGTCTCACTCACACCGTGTTCCACAGGTAGTGCCATAGAGACTTTTGTTAAGTGTGCAGCAGTGGAGCGCAGCATATGTGAAAACTTACACGGTGAGAAACTTACACGCTCTGCACATCACAGGTTGCAGAAAGACATTCTTATCATATGTGACTGTAAACATGCAGTTTAATACAGTGGTAACATAATGCATTACACATGTACTTATATGGTGTCAGTATTAATGACTTAATGACGCATATCCTCCTTAACATTAATGTAGTATTCAAGAAAAATCCAGATAGAACATCTGTTCTAAATGAGCAGCCACTCTTTTCTATTTCCAGCAACAAGTAGTTGTTCAGGCGCAGACTGCAGATTTTCATAAAAGTCACAGGAGTGTCATAAAAGTGGCGTAACTTACCCCTAACGCCGCCATGTGTTCACTGCAGAGAATGGGCAGCTAGGTTTCTTCCAGCAGAAGGAGGCCGGTATTAACTCTGCATTCTGGACTGCGCCTCACACACCTACAGAGGAAACAACCAGAACAGGCTCCGGGTCAGTATACGTCAAAACAGCCAAAGAAAAAAAAAAAGTTATAACACCCACCCCCATCACTGACCCTGTGGCCAGTCTCTAAACATACAGAAATCTGATAAAAGTGCACTTAACACATCTGCATGACAGCGTCCACAGGATGAGGAAATGGTTCTATAAAAAGATGTACGATTTTGGACTGAGTTCTTTTCTTGTCTTGTAACAAACAGCCACCTTAGAAACTACCTCCTAACTTAAATTCAGCACAGGAGCACAAAACATCAATCAAAATGTCCAAGTAACACAGAACCCTACAGCTGACCTTACTCACAAACACAGATCTCGGACTGAACAAATCATCATATTTGACACTTTCTTTAGAAGATCTCAACATTAGTGTCCAATGATTCACCTGGGTGTAATACACAGTCCAACCAGATGAGGGCACTGTCGCAACAGAGACTGGGAATGAATTTGGGACATGAAAACGAGTCACACTTAAGAACTCAGCAAAGACCACATAAACACAGATAATGACAATCAGTGATGTTACACCTAGTGGCTCCAGGTCAACATCACACTGCATTACATATCAGGCCAGCTGTATGATGAGCCAAAATTCAACGCTTTCCCTTCGATCATTACTTTTCATCTTCTAAATACGCCGACTCCACAACATTGCATTAAGCTGAATCTAACTGCACATGTTAATCCTGCATATCCATTTTTGTTGTTTCTTATTTTTTTGCATCATTGCAAACCCAGAGATACTCTTCACATGCAGACACCATAACATGATAAATGCCATAAAGAGATGCTCCAAAAATCGCTTTAAAATACGATTTCCTTTCATTAACCTCCATTCAAAGATACAGAGATTTGTCCTGACCGTGGGAATCCCTAAAGAATACCGCAATGCAGCTTGATTACTAGTCAGGTACAGGTGAAGAGTTTGAGTCAGTAAAAAGATCTTAGATATGATCAGTATGAAGTATAAGCCATTGGGTATCTGTTTAAAACGCAGGGTGCTCAATGTTAGGCTATGCTTGGCGGGATGGGGTCGGAGTTGGTCAACGTCGATGGTAGAGTGAACAAGTGAAAAAAAAATTTAAAAAAATGACTGACCACTTTACCAACATTCATCTATTTGGTCAAAAGATTTAAAATGTTCCAATGTGTCAAGGTGGGGATACAAAAATAAATAAATAAAAAAATTAATTAATTAATTAAAAAATAAATAAATTAATGAATGAAAAAATGAAGTCAATAAAATGTACCCATCTACACCACAGTGGGGCTGGCTGGCACATATGCACATTACAAATATAGCCACAAAAAGGTAATAACACCAGGAAACATCCCCCGACATTGAATGCATCAGTTTTAAGTGAAGGTGTCCAACTGCATATTCTGCCTGAGATGTACAGAGATTTACAGAACAGGCCCCACGAACCCCACTCGCCACATCCCACTGCTGATCTACCCTTCAGAACAAGCTGAATGAGGCCAGGATTGAATTTCCTAATTCACTATTTAAATGATTTAACATTTTAAGAGCTTCATATTGATACAGCGACAGAAATGGACAGGCAGAGGTGTTAATCAATTGTTCTACTTCTATCCAGTGTGTTCACTCCAATACACACTGGCTCATCAGACAATGGCGAGTGAATTACATTTAATTTCACAGTTCTGATTTGGTGGCAAGCATTTTAAGACTACACAGTATAAGCCAAAATGCGTGTAGCGTGACAAACCTGCATCAGACCCGATGTATCTAAAACAGCCAGTGACAGAATAAGGATACGACGATATCCGGTACCGGCCAAGGGAAAAACGACGTGAACCGCAACCGATGATCAAAACTGTGACGCTATTCATACACACGCACTTAAATGACTTGCCTTTTTTCTACAGTCATTTCTAATATCTTCCGACTTGTTTTGATAGAGGGCAGTCACAGCAGATGCTGAGATGTGTGTTTTTTTTTTGTTTTTTTTTTTTTTTAAATCATCAGAGCAAAACCATCAGGGCCATCTACTCTAAGCAGACTGTTACTAGAGCACTGCCAGATAACGACATTTAACTTAAAGCTTAACTTGAGCATAAAACCAAAAATCATATCAATCTAAAATCTAAAAGACACTTATTAGCACATCACACCCTGGCTCCTACAGGAATTCACTACCACAGACTTACAGGTCTTAATCTTTGAGCGTTCTTCACGGCTCACTCCTCCGGTAGAGTAGGCACCGAATTGTGTGACACCAGGCAGTGACGTTACTGAAGATACCCACACACAACATGCTCGCTATTTAGCTCTACACAGCCCAGCTTACTAAGATCAGACAGAGGCCGACATTAGAGGTTTGGTCGGCCCACTGGCCTGTGAAATTACTTCCCTTAACCCACAGAGATGAGCGTAGGTTGACTAAGGACATATTACTAAGATCTGAGCCATCCAGAGGGGAATGCAGGCAGTAGATTATAGGAATATCGTCATCATTAAAACAGTGGTAACCAGCTAAACCAGCTACTCAGCTTCAGTGGAACTGTGGCAGATAATCTTTTATCTTACGAGGTTTTAATTTGCTTGTTAGCTGGGTGTGCACCCAGGAAATAAGAAGGCATAAGCCAAGGCCGAGCGTGATGAAAAATAAGGACTGCCTTAGATTTAGAATTTGATTTCAGGGAAAACTAGGGTCTTCATATATTAGGGAGGCTGTATATATATATGAAATGACAAAGTTTTAGAACTGCACTGAGAACATTTCTAGAAAGGTCTTCTGAAACAGTTTAACAAATGGTACTGTTTCGTATATGATTCATCAGTATACTAGAAGGTAATGACCGGGATCAAGGAGGTTGGGGGGGTGGGGGGGGAAGGTGTGTGTGCGTGTGGTCATCAACCTAACCTCAATAGTTCTGAAATGACCCATCACAATTCATTTCAGAACTGCTATAGGCCTCCTCAAAGCCAAGCGAAGCTACACATCACCTGGATCACCACATTTGTAAAAACAAACAATGTTAGGTTATCCATATACCTTAACCAGGCTTTCTTCATAACACAGCTGTTAACAATTAGGCCGATACACCTGTCAGATTAAACAGGACTGTGTGGTGCTCACTAGTCCTGGACCGCATGCTGGTTTACCCAGCGTACAGGTGGAAATTCTTCTTAAGTATTAGCTTTGTCATTACCGTTACACTGCTATGCAAATCATTTCAGATTAACACGCAGGATGCAAAGCATGACTCCAGCACCGTTAATGTAGTGAGCCACAGTTTGAGGCCAGTTAGTCCAGTTTGTTGGCCGGAGCCAAGCCAAGGCCAAGCCGCTCTCTTGGGGGAAACTGTGAGTTATTAACCTAGCATAGAGACTAGCGTGTACCGCTTATGGCACTACACACTCCGCCAGCTACATCAGGCAGCTTCTCAGGTAAAACTGACGGGGTGGCCGAAAGAGCGCAGGCTAAAGCTAGAACGAAGAGACGAATGACTTTTGGACAACATTCAGCAGCGTTTACAGAAGCCAGTCTGTGCTATACATACTCCTGGCTTTATTTTACGTAGGCTAGAAACCAACACAGAAATATGTCTATATATCGTTCATGTGTGTGTTTACTATTTCTAGATTTACTTCTGTTGTCAGATGCAGTTGAAAGTGACGGGACATCTAAAATAAAGGTTTACTCAAGCATCCAAAATGGTTTCTTCTGAAAAGAGAACATACAACACAGAACACACCCTGAATCATTAATGACCTTAAATTAAATACCATGATAGAAATGATTAGCCATACCGCCCACTAATCCAGCAAAGATACATTACTGAACTAGCTTCAGTGTTCTGCTCAGCAGTAGTTTAGCTTAAGGAGAAGCTTCTGTCACTTACAGAAGGTCTGCCTGATACAGTCATGGGATTTAACTCATAGTTTCCAGAATCCATTTTGTTTAGTTTAAACTTGAATACATTGTGTCAGTTCCATGTCTGCACTGAACACCCCGCATGTTATTCGGGTAATCAACCTTCAGGATTATAGAGGTTCACCTATTTGGCCTTTCCATTTTGCCTTGCACTGCAGAACTTTGTTTTAAGAACACCTACTTCCAGAAAGCCTCAATTTAAATTCTGACGTATATATCAAGTTAGAGGACAAATATAAAAAACAAACAGTCATTGGATTTGAGCATCAGAACCACCTTACTAAAAGAAATGTAAAAATTAAAATAGAAATGGGAAAATGGAATCCTTTTGGAAAGGTATGGAATAATTCCTTCCCCATTTGAACAGTACCCAACACAATATTAGCAATTTCAGAATCACCACAACACAAGCAGAGGAAGCAAATTTCACCTCATCGGGTCTCGCTTAAATGGAATCCCCAGATCCCATCCCAGGCCACCTGGTCATTTGGAGTTTAGGTTTAGCACCAATCAAATATGGCCACGGCTGGCCAACAAAGGCTTCGTCTTTGGTCCAATATTCACAAGTATATACGGGTTCAAATGAGCTACGTACTCAAATCCACTGGTAGAGACACGACACATGGCTGTGCTTTGTGTTCAGGAAACCTGTTTATTTTCAGCGAGGGAGGCTAAAACTCCAGGAATGCTTGATGTCACTTTGAGCAAATGGCAGCTGTGGGAATGGAGGCCTTTCATGCAGGCCTTTATAGAGGTTTTAGGCAAACCAGTAACCACAACTGCTAACGTGTCTGTTGTACTGCCAAGAAACACGAGCTCCCCCGACTTCGCTTGAGATGAGACAAGTGTCGCTTCAATTAGACTCAATAACTGATTTAACTAGAATCAATAACTGATAAATGCGATCTTCTCTCACAGAACCATCAGGAACATGCAGGATTAGTCAGCACACAGACAATATAGACTTCACCCAGTGAAAATTCCAGCGATTCAGAATGATGATCGCTGAGGCCAATATAAAGCAGTATGGTATAATCATATACTGTATGATCACCTGTAACTACAGATCACTGTGTTTTTGTTATATTAGAATGAGCCTTATATTACTACATAGGAGAGGGTCCTCTTTCAACAGATGCAAACACGCTGTGCCACCACGTTTCTACAGCAAAAAAAGGAATGGACAAACCAAACAATGGCTCTAGAGCGTCCCTTTGGATTTTTTTTTTTACATTGAAGCAACTGCCAAAAACTGTCTAACCATTTTGTGCTCTGAGAATTTGAAATGTTACAAATCACACTTTTTATTTAGCACAAAAAAAAAAAAAAAACAATGAGGACGAATCCTCATCATCTAAGAAACATGAACCTGATGGCCAGCATAAATCCACTACACCCTAGGAAAGTGAGGTAGTGATATTCATTTGGTGGCAATCTGCAACCTCGCCAACAGATGACACTAAATCTCACAGACTGTTCCTTCAAAAGTGGCATGTGCATTCAACAGTGATGATTATTAGTGCCGATGGCAGTTTAGTTCACAGACTACACAAACGCAGATCATGTCCAGTCACTGTGCTGTTTCCAAGTATTTTGATGTTTTTGTTAAAAACCAAATGTTACTTATCAAATCAAGGTCAACACATTGTCACACGCGCAGGCACACGCGCAGGCACACGCGCAGGCACACGCGCAGGCACACGCGCAGGCACACGTCTCATATAGCTGTCTAATATCTACAAAGACTTCAGATACAAATCAAACAAGAACTCCAAATACACAAATATGAAACTTCTCCCGAACCGTGTCTTGTTTACATATTACTAATGTCATTGTTGTTTTGATTGGCTTGTAAAAATTAAATTGGGTTCAAGTCTGGCGTATTAGCTGGCCAGAGTAGTACTTAGAAGCCTTGATCATGCTCTTCCAACCAGTGTCAGACATTTCTAGCCATGTTACACGTCACATTGTCTTGGTGGAAGATCCCATCTGCCCCAGGGAAGACAATCAGCATGTATGGGTGTATGTGATTTATACCTAAACCGACTGAGAGTGCCTTTCACACGGACGAGTCCACCCAGAGACTGCCATGAAAATGCGACTTCCTTCACGAGCCACGTGCTGCTGCTGTCGATAGTAGAAAGTGGTCATAATAATGTGCCTCAACTCTGTAAATTTCCATATTAAAAATCAGAACTGCAGGACGTTGACCAGGTGAAACAGTGTCTAACGAACTGGAATGACTAGCACTGTGGACAGCAGGCTGAGTGATGAGTTCTGGATTCTTGAAAAAGTGAGAGCACGTTTCTTAAAGCAGGTGTCTCCAAACTTTTGATCATTACTATATTCAGAGGTAGCAAATGCGGCAGACGCAGATCAATATCACGTTAATGACTTATTATACGCAGGGCATAAGAACAAACAAACCCAAGTACAGCACAACCCCAACCTAATCAGATCTCTCTTCATAAGACCAAGCAGACAGCACTTCCCCCACATAAACAGCTTCAGATGAGGACACGCAGAGAGCACTGTAACTGAAACAGCCGCCACGCATGTGCAGTGGGGTCAGGCAGTTTAACAGTAATCAGATATACAGTGGGTTGTAATGTCCTGTTGAACATCTACACCACATCTGAACAAATACACACATTCCACCTGTTTCAACTTCAGAGGGGCTCGCTGGTGCGGGAGCTTTCCTAGACAGAGAAAAATCAGAACCAGTATAAACCAATCTCAGACAAAGCATGATCAGGCTCAGTGAGGCTAAGGCCTGATTTACACATGGTACTGCTGCCTAGCGTGAGCCACGCTGAGCAGCTCGATTCCGTGATGTTAACAGGTCAGCGCTTTCACATAGACTGCAGGAGCAAAGTGGAGAAGTGTCCCAGATGCAGCACGGAAGAAGCGGCAGCATTGATTTCTAGAAATCAACCAGGAGCTGCTGTGTCAGTCACACAGCAAAATACACTGCTATACAGTAAAACGAGTTTTAATTCAAACTTAATTCTTAAATTTAACCTAAATTCATAAATGCTATCAAACAAAACGCCATTTAAACCTTCCATATCAGACTGCCAATCAGAAGTCAGGATGCTGTCTTCAAAAGAACTGCATTTTACACCGTCAAGTCACATTATTATGACCACCATGTGCAGCATGAACAGCAGCTAGGCGGCTTGGGAGGGGCTCATTAAAGTCCTGTTAGGCTGCCACAAGTATCTGGAGCCATACTGACAGTGCATCCTGGTGGGGGAGAGAGGGTGTGGGATCTGCATATGGCAGGATCCATAGAGCGAACACAACCATCAAGGTGGTTCCACAGTTGCTCAATTGGGTCTGGGGAATTAGAGGGCCCGAGTAGTACTTGAAGGTCTTGGTCATGCTCTTCCTACCAGTGTCAGACATTTTTAGCCATGTGACATTGTCTTGCGGTAAGGAAAGGTGGGTGTACACGTCTGCAGGGATGGATTCATACCCAAATTGACTGAGAGCCTATCGGACACCTTCGGACACTCATCAAGTCAGTTGACAACACGTGACTTCCCTTATGAGTAACTAGGATGTGGTCATAATAATATTACTTGACTGTGTATGTATCTACCACATATGTTGTCACACCTCAGGCACGCCACACGATTTTGGCTTTCACTCTGACACCAGTCTCTCGACTCCTACATAGATTCTCTAAACCAGTGTCCGTTTACCTTCAGTCATCTAGAACCAAAACACGTTTGACCTGCAAACTAAAACCAGGTCAAATTTAAGCTTTCTGTCACAGACAACCAGTAGCTGACTGGTTCTCTCTCTTCGAGATTCGTTTTTGTCATCTACACTTGTTTCAGCAGAGCAGCCGTTAGTCAGAACCAAACTTGTACTGTGTGGTATACGGCATCTCCAGTTTGGTGATGCCTGGAGATGATTAAACGAGTGGATTCCTCCCAACCTTAAATGAGCACTGGCTACTCTTAAGAAACACATGAGCAGGTGATCACGGTGCAGTCTTAGAGTATGCCCTTAGATGACCCCTTTCTCCTATTCCGGGGTGAACATGATCCCTCCATTGGGTGCGCACGGCCACGCTTCCTTAACTAGCGCTTAACGCCTGGCACTCAGATTCTCGCACATCGGTGCTTACAAAGGGCCCGCTGTTGTGGGGCAGAGCCTGTCGGGGTGCTGTGGAGAGGCACAGACTGCCAGACTGCATCAAGCTCTCTGGTATTGACTAATGAGGGAGCTGGGTTCAGACAGCCTCGCAGGGGGAAGCTGTTTTGGCTCCGACGCACCGAGTTCGCATGTAACCCCGGGAACAGAATAAACAAAGCTCTGGGGGTCAGTCTGAAAGAAACAGCTCTCCAAAAACGAAGAAAAAAAAAGAAAAACACTAATTTATACACAAGTAGTCTCAAATGGAGATTAGTTGGTTTGGTGTCAGACGCTGTAGAACGGTTATACAATACTAAACATTAGAGACAGTTGCTACTACAGTTTACCAACTCAATATGCTTCTGTTGATATTGGAAGATAACAGGATGTCAGAAACCACATAAGCCAGTCTATTTGCGATAACCCCACAAGGGTATGCAATTAGAGGGGAGATTTGAGGTCTGAAAAGTAAAGCACTGCATGACCAGACAGAAGGGACAGAAGCCCAGTGCAGCAGCAGTGCACACATGGCTTTATCTGTAGGCCAGAACACCAGCATCATTCATCACAGGAACTTGGGCTGCCACGGAGCAACTGGACTCATTGGTTCAGAGATGGTAAAGCAAATTAGCTAGGGATTAGGAACCCGCCAAATAATCAAGTTGCCTGCCTCACCACTAGAGCACTGCCCTCGTGTAGCTGCTGCAGAAGATTAACACCATGCCAACACACCGACAGTGACGGGGGAGGAAGTGCAGACCTGTGCCATCTACCGGTTCCGTTTACAACTTGTGTTATTGTTCACTTTGACATTTTTACAGGTTAAGGCAAACAAACAAGCTAAATACATAAATTACTTAATCCTGACACTTCTTTCACACTCACATACACACTCACACACTCACACACACACACCTCTACAACAATGCTTTTATTTGTTGGTGCCAGACTAGCAGCGATTTACATGAACATATTAAACAGTAGAAGTGAGTAAAAGACATTCCCGGTTTTATGTTTTATTTGAAGCTTTTAAAACACATTAACATACGTCTCACCTCGCAGCAGCTTTCCTCTGCCGCTTCAGGTCAAGTGCCCTGGCACAGAGCTGATTCCACTGCCAGTTCCTAATTATGTTTGTAGGGGATAAAGGATCTCAGATTCCAACAAATTACCCCAATTAGCAAACATCTACATCGGCATCAGGTGTCACACTTCTGAACATTAACACCAGTCTCTCTCAGCCTCGCAAGAGGAGCTTGAGTTCCATTTCCTTCGCTTGTAAGTTCAATAGTCTTCTCATGAACCTGGAGACTAAAGAGCTGTGTCAAATCAAGCCCCCTTTCAGCCAATGACCTTGTCTAAGATCACTAAAAAGAAAAGATAGAGACACACCGTTCTATTTATACCTTCCATGGTGCAGCAGTTACTGAAAGAGGAAAATCTGAACAAGAAGCCGGAGAACAGGAAGCACCTTCAGCCTCACCTGTCTTCTATTACCTGGTTATAGTTATTAAACTCCCAATATGCCAATCCAAGCAGAACCACTATTACTGAGGAGTGAATTATGGGAGGAATTATTACTTAGCAGACCTGAAACTACTACAGTTATGGCAGAGTCATACTGGATTAAAATCACGGAGCTTGTCAGCAGTCACTCAAATGACAGCATGTACCTGTAAAACTAATCCCACTCGAGCAGGGCTTTAGCTGGATCTACCTGGATGCCATGTCCGAAAAACCTTTCCAATGAGCGTTTCAAGAAACCCTTTCACCTTCAACCAAAACGAATAAGAGTACAACACTCACAGAGTAAACACAAACATCATGATTACATTAAATACAGATTACCCAAACATCAGCCAGAAAAATCCAAGCCTTCTCTGCAGGCCTAGAAGCCTGAGCGCTCCTGACTGGTGCTAAATGAATCCAGCATGTGATGATGCAGAGAAAGTGGGCTAATTGTTTTTAAACCTCTGCTTCGACTAGGAGGGTTCAAAAATGAATTGAAACCATGAGTAGGCACAAGTTTAAAGGGAGACAATAGGAGACCAGCAGTGCCATAGACCAAAAAAGAAACCTATTTTTGCTTCATTTGCAGCCTTTTTTACGAGACTGTGTTGTTAATATCAGCCAGTTATCAGCCAATGAGGGCTACTTCCTAACCAAACAATACACCAGTACTCTTCTATTAATCCTGCACAGCAGCACAATATTTTGCTGAGCCGTTCAACTGTTAAGATTCAGCTACAAAACCCAGAGCTCAGTAGCAGAGTGTGGGAGGTGTGACAGTGGTGTCATCAACACAAACTTTGTAGCTTTGGGGAAACACTCATGTAAACTGTGTTTCTGCCTTGAACTGTTGATTAATCATCTGGATCACTGACATAGTTTGAAATGTAAAAGGATGTGGTTTGGCCGCCTCTTATGCTATGCAACTTGTACACTGCATCAACCCCGGGTCAATGTAGGAGAGAGTGATATGACAAACACAATAACATTTCCACCACAGACAGCGCGATATTTAGCCTAGGTTTTCCTGAGGTTTGATAAACTGTGATAAGGAAAGAACCAGTGGAGCCACATTTTAAAATAACACATTCACAAGTTTTCAATTGTACTGCAGCAAGTCCAGTTTAATAGGACTACTTGCTTAAATATGACAAAATTCCTTAAGCACTGAACACTTCCACAATACACTCGGAAAGTAGAGCAATGTAAACATGAGGACATGTAATCCCATCACTAAATATCACTGCATGGCCAATACGCTAACAACAACTGGTAACCCATGTTTTGAGAGTAAACAGTAGAGGGGACCTACTACACTACAAATCAGTTCATCATACACGTCAGCCATTCACACATGAACGACTACTCATTCAGTCCTTTGCTAATTCATATCATATCAGAGCAATATAAAATATAATCAGCGCATATAAATCAATTAGGAAAGAACAGCCACAGAGAGTAATGGACATGGGAAGCCAGTTTTATGCCTTTGCCCCCCTCATGTCACTCACAGCTTCCCAAGCGGTGCTCCAGAGCTTCACGGCCGGGAGAGTTTGACGAATTGGTAACACTGTTCAAATATCATATACCAACGCTAAAAGCTGAAGGCTAACTGGCAGGCCGTATTAGAGGAGTTAACTGATTCCTCAGTCACTCTGCCAGTTATTATAATCAGCAAACCACACCACGTCAGCACTGCACCTGATAAGAGCGATGCCCACTTATTCTGTGTTTGCTTCCCCTCGTATCGGTGTGAACATGTAAAGAGAACCCGCTCCTGCACGGCTTCCTCCTTTACTATAGGTTTACTACTGTAGTTTAACCTTTCAGGAGTAGACCCTCACTCAGACCCTCACTTCCTAGAATAGAGGAAACACTATTTCTATCGCTTTGACATTTCAGAGCCAGATACACAGCCAATTTGCACCAGAGGGGTTTCGACTTAGTTGTCCATCTGACAGAGCAGATCCACCAGCGGCTTAACAAGTGTTTTCAGTCTAGACCTATCCTAATGGACATGCATCTTCTGGGGGATGGAAAATATGCAGACTAAGTGAAAATTTGAAACAAGAATTAGGAAAAGCTTGCATAGAAAGTCAGCAATGTATAAAACGAGACAATCAGCCTGGTGGTTAAGCTGCTAGTGAGAAAATTTCCCTCACTGTTGTAGAGGTATGTGATGGACACAGGAGCCAAAACATGCGAAAAATCACATCGTCTGTGTGTCATTTGAGTCAAAGACCCGGGGTCTTTGCCAAGATGGCTACTGAGAAGGTTTGCAAGAACTTAAGTCTCTCAAGTGAACGTATGGAGTTTGAGGGAAGGTTAAGATATCAGTGCTTAAAAAAGGAGACCATTCTAGAGGAAAGAAGAGTCCTGCATTAAACTCCATCCGTTTACTCACCGAGAGCATCTCCAGCAGTAAAAGCAGCAGCAGCAATGTTATCACATGTATCGCTTTAATTTATTACTGATCTAAGAGCCCCAGCCATCATCGAGCTCATTTTCCTTACTGGTTACCTGTCCTTGCTCTAACTGGAAGCAACATGAGGAATAAAAACGGTACAGTGCCTCACTATTGAGGTATAAAGTGATGTCATGAGACTGGGCGGGCCAGAGCTATCTGATTAGCATGCTAACTTCTGTAGCGAACTCAAACACAATACACAGACATCTTTGACACACCATCAAAACGATGATTTCTCCAAATTCTGTTCATCATCCAGGTCATTCTGAAATGTTTCCAACTTACAATGTACTTTTAAAACATACTCATGTACATAAAATAAAAACATGTGAATGTAATTGAATGCCTTTAATTAAAACACACAAACATCCCATTCAAAAAAAAAAATACTTGCACCCAGAGGAAATCAAATTGACCGTAATGAAACTTGGTGCGCTGGTTTGACATCATGAGACATGCAAATGATTCAGGTTTCACGCTCGGCCATGCATTTGAGGTAAGCAAGGACGGGCTGTTACTGACTATATAAGGTCCTCCTGTTGTGCATGCTCTACATTCTGACTCCTGCTATTGTGTTGGTAGCATCACTTGCAAGTGAAGTACAACCTCAGAGAAGAGTTTAGGCTCCAGGAAACGTGATGGTCTTACTGGCCAAGTACTGCACACCATACCTGTCATGCAGATGTTCAAAATGCCTACCACATAATCTGCAGGAACTGTGTGAAAATATTCAAGCTGCATGGGATCCATTACTGTAGGACACCAATAGGATCCTCTAGAACTCTGGCATGTTGCATTAGCAAAGATGACGGACCAAAACCAAAAAGAACCACTACTTCTGTATGTGTAGCTCAATAAATATTGCCCATATCTATCTATATATTTATCGTTCCTGGTAACCTTTATCTTCCTTCTGGATAGTATTGCAATCCCACACTTCCTTCTAGATGCAGCTATTCTTTTAATGATGAGTGTGCAGCGCACACACACACACACACACACACACACACACACACACACACACACACACACACACACACACACACACAGTAAGTAAGGAGTAAAATGTTGGCCTTCTTGGAAACAAACTTAGTAAGCTGAGTAAAAGTATTTAGTTATAAGAAACAACAAGTGCAAACAACTACAACAACGCTAATCTGTTCAGCAAGCAGGCTTTAGCAGGTACAAGAACTTGAACTAGTCTTTAAGACTGCAAACCTGGCAGTAACTCAAAACCTGTAATGTGACACTACAAAACAGAACATTAGACACAAACATAGTATAAAACATGTGAGAAACAGAAATAAAAGCCACTGAACAAAAACGTGAGTCTACCACTACTAAACTACTTCCCACACCTGGGCCTTCCTCCTTTTAACGGGCCACAGCCATTATTTACAGAGTGAAGTGTAAACATCTTAGAAATACTGTATACTACAACCGCAGACAGCTTTCACTTTCTACAGCACCCTAAACTGTATTTACAGCCGATCTCCACTACACTGTGATCCTCCTGTTTGGCCCTGCAGTCACAGAACAGAGACCAACACAGGTAAAAACTTCCTCACCAATAATGAACCTGCCGTAAAACATTTTGAGCAGAAAAGGGGGGGGGTTAATGGAGTTAGAAGAAGTCAGTACTGGACACACGGTCACTTGCATTTCAGTTACGTGTGACTGACTGTCACAAATCTTAAATTAAGATTAAGAATCTGGAGAAGTGGGTCTGAAAATGAAGTTTCTGTCCTGTAGAGTTAATTAACCATCACTGGCACAGCATCAAATACACCTGAACATGGGAGTGACAGCATGTCATGCTGTAGAACCTGTCATGTGCACCACCTCCAGTGCACTGTAGGGATGGGTCATACGGTAAAAATGTAAAACCATAGATAGTCACTTACATAAACACATCGTTCTATCTAGCTCTATTTAAGCTTGAGGAGTCGGATCAGGACCCCAGACGTGCCACATTAGACAGACAAACACCGTCAGTACAATTAACCAACGTGCTGTTTGTGCAGTCATGTTTCTACACCTGCTGAACTCTCTAATTAGAAAAGAAAGGAAGAAATGAAGAGCTGTTCTTTCTGCCTGAAGAAGAGTGGTGTTGATTTGACACATGGCCACTCGCGCCGCTTCATTTACATGCCACTCTACTGTGAATTCCAAGTTGGGGACCAACGTAAACTGGACATAATTCGGGAAAGTGGGCCTTCTGCTCGCTTTAACCTAGACAACAGATCAGGAACTGGGAGTGAGGTAGCCCGATACTGATTACGTCTAATAGATCACAAATCTCGTGAGTGCCCAATGATAATCCACTAAAATACCTTAATCTCACTCAAACCCAATTCATCATCTTAAAGCAGGCTATGAAATCCTTTACAAGGCGCGCATTGTTATGCTAAAAACCCCTTATAGCCTGCTCCGCGCCAGGGCTGGATAGCAAACCCCCAGAGACAACACACACGGAGATTCCACTTTGTCAGTTATTATTATTGCTGTTATAAAGTGTTCAAAGGCATCGCACAGAGGGAGCGTCACTGAGGGCAGCCTTTCTACAAGCGTGCACACACATACAAACACACGGTGCTCTCGAGTCAAGCATGTTTGCTGTTAAGGCGAAGCAGAGATATTAGACAATACTAACATGCTGATAAAAACCCATAGCAGTTTATAGCCAAACTTTGAGCCAGCACTCGGAGGGCTTTTGGAAGCGCTTAGACCGCATGGCCTGCAAGCACATCTTATACACAAACTGCAGTGGGGATCAGGACCCCATCCAGATATGTTCGGATATTACTGACAGGATTTTTCTCACCGTTCTGGCCTCCTGTCCTCCTGTACACACGAAAACAGCCATTTTTGTCTTCCTCCAAGGTGGAGATTCCGGTAAATGTGGACTCTGACATCACTCTGTTAACTTGCATGGCTGTAGCTGGTTTTAATTTAGGCATGCAGAACTGAAAACTGAACGACAAATGGATTGTTTCTGTGTGCACTCGGCACATTGGGGGCAGGGTGGGAGCTAGAACAACTCCTCTGCCAGATCACGACTGTTTGGATGCTTTAGAAACAAGCAGTGAGCTTCCTTTTATTTTCTGAAGCTTTTAATTTAGATTATAATACATAATATACACTATCTATTTACAGAGGTCTGATACCCAGCAGGTCAAAGTGCACTGTATTTGTTACATGTGGCCGTCACACTGTTGGAAAGCTCTGCTCTAGCTTTGCGGCTCGCTCTATACGTTGCACAGCATGCTCACAATGTTCTTATTGAGATGCATGACATCAAATTGTGCGGGGCATTATCGCTCTCTGCTGGGTTGCCATGCTCATACAAGCATTTCCAGTGTTCTTGCACGGGTGCACAAAACCGCTGTGGGTGCAGAAGGAGACTTGTTAGAAAAAAATTACAAATGCACATTTATTTTAAATACATGTGGTCAGGGCCTCCATCTCTACTCTCACAACACATCTGATAAGGCGTTTTTATTTACGTTGTCAGAGACTCACTGAGCATGACATCACACCACAAACATCATGTGGTCATATTTATCCCTGACCACTTCTAAATGAGAGTTATAAGTGATCGGACCACAACGCACCTTAGAGACATTGTCGCCCATTCACACCTGCCATGTGCTGTGTGACTGAGTCTCCTGGGACACATGCTAATGCCAGGTGTAAATGGTGTATCTATCTATCCACAAGTATGTGCTATATGCTAAAGCGGGGGTTGATACAGCAAACACGTAATACTGTAACCCTTACAGTACACAATGTGTCATGATACTTGTTGTCCAGACAGATCAGTTGCAACAGAGGGGGAAAAAAATAAAATTAAATAAAGCAGTGGGGCTACATTTAAAAAATAATAGCAATAACTATGAATACAAAGATTTCTATTTAACATGCATCACTCATCTGGAACTAATTTTGCTCTTTTACAATGAAACAGGCAGGTGGTCAGTGTGTTCTACAGCTACTGCCGATACACACACACACGTACTGTGTACTTTATAAAAGTACACTGTATTGCATTGAGGGAATTTATTTAATATGACATATCGCCTAACTAAAGACACATAACAGTGACAATAACAGCAGAACCGACTGTAATTTTACAGAGACACAACTATAACTCCCTACACGTGCACCAACGTGGAAATGGTGTGCTTAGTGTTTATCCATAAGCACTGATATAAAAAAGTTCATTACTTCAGAAACCGAGACTAAATCAGTGTATTAGGGCGACACAGTACTGCAGCATTTATTTCTGCAGGGTTATAAATGAAGGTAAAGGACGAGGCATTTTTGCTCAGCAGTCCAGCACAATCACATGCTTCCGAATACAATAAACACAGCATTAAACATCGGTTTGAAAGAGGAGTCGATTCTAAACATCTGTCTGAGGCTGGTATTTCTCAGAGTAATTATCAGTTCAGATACGATGCCTGTATCATTATACATCCCTATTACTTACATACCAGGCAGAGTACGAGTGCAGTAATCTGCTGACAGCACACCTAAAAGTCAACTGGTGTTAACTACAACCACCTTCCTGTGAAACCTCACATTGTAGAACTGAAGCTCATAACAGGTATTTAAAGAGAACAGCATGGTCACACTCTTAGCATACTATACACACACAGGCCATCTCAGGCACATGCCAGTCTTTAGTACTGCATATGTGACTCACTTAACTAGGAAAAAAAACATCATGGCTGAAACGACAAGACGCATTTAAAAAAAAAGGTGGAGTTGAACTGCAGTTAAAGAAATAAAGGCCAAGTAGCACAAACTAACAACCCCACAATTAAATCTGGCAAGCTCAGCCCCCTCATGGCAATATTCAGAGACAGACTAATCAGCACTGTACAAGCTGATCTACAAGTTACCTGAACCTGATGCTTTACCTGCATCATCCAGACAGTATGCCAATCTGCCGTAACATAGCAGATTACTGCTCTGCTGTAAGGCCACAGCGCGTTCTAGCTATGAGTTGGAGCTAGGAACGAATGAATGTGTACCAGTTCCAGCACGTGCACTGACACATAATGGGCCCATTAGGCTAACCAGTGATGTGTCACAAGCAGCGTCTTTGGTGGAGATCTCAGTATAACACAGGGCTTGGGCAATAACAAACTCGGATTACATCATTTACCGGTTGACAGCGTAGAGTGTGTTCACGTCATAGAGCAACTGCCTTACAAACCTGGAACCAAGACTTCTTCTGACATGCCAGCACAAATAAACGGCTTGATCGATGTGTTACACGCCTTCGCAGCACCCACATGACATACAGGAGAGGAAGAGGCCCTTCACGGGAGCTGAACACAACACTCCATGAAGTAATACTCCATGGTACGTACTGTCAGCCATGACAATATAATGAAATATGAAAGGAACTAATCACTAAGGCCAGTGGATACTGTAAATCAGGCCCCTCTTGGCCTTCCTCACTGAACTGTCTTACGGCACTCAAGACTAATTCACAGCGCTAGCCTTCGGGGTGATATGACGAGTATTGCGCTCACCACAACTGAAAAGAACTAGGCTGAAAACACAAACACTGTGGTAGGTACAGACTGATCAAGGTCGGCGCTTGTCTTTCCAGCAATATTTAGACATTAAGGCTCTGTGTCAGTTTCACGGTTTCAAAAGATGAACTATATCGGCTCCACCAGCCCCCCTACGTTGCTTAATGCCTGACCACAGGCTTTACCCGTTTTAGAACTCGCTTTTCCGGACGCGCACCAAAAACACAGGCTGCACGGACAGCTTTGTTTCAACGGAAAACCTTTCAGCTGCTGCCAGCAAGCTGGAGGTCGCAACAAAATGCAGGCCCCACTGAGGCCACCTTTTCAAATTGGGTTTTGAACTTTTCTCCCCACATAGGTCAAGCTCCAAATGGGAGTCCGTGTCTTTCTACCTGAAGAAGAAAAGCAAACCTTATTTTGACCATTAGGCCGCTGTCTAAATGCCATTTCGCTCCCACTGATATTGGCAACCACTGTACATTAGGAAAACACGTTCGGGCAGCTGCCCTTCACGTCGGGTCAAAACTGAATGGTGAACGGACCAGCATAAGTGCTCCAAAACTGATTGGAATAAAACTCTTTACATTAACGTGCATTAGACGGTCAGAGCATTTTTGACTTGTCCTGTAAAGGTTACCGTTTCAGAGACACATGTTTTTCTCGGAAAAGTGACGATATCCTGAATCGCTCATACTGTCCTATATGAGGAAATGATAATGTTCAGTAACAACCTGAACAAACAAAGGAGGGTACGTCTTGAACGCCACTGACTGAGATTTCCACATAATACTAAATACCTATATGAGCCAAGTCACTCAGAAAGGTCTGACGCAAGACATGCCAATGTACACCAACTCACCGAAACTGTTCACAGTGGTACTGATGGGAATCGGATGTGTGAAGCATTTAAAGCCTCTCACTACAATCACAAGCAGCAAGCAGTTACATTAAACGGATATGGATATTGGTGTCTGGCGCCCGAGGCTTTGTTCTATAATATTTCTGCTTCCTAAAAGGTATTATTTTTGTAAGTGCGTTCCCAGTGGAGGGCTACAAACAGGCCCATCAAAAGCATAATCTCTCCACCACTGTAAAGAAACCTGACCCCATACGTTTCTCAACACTGTCCCATCTCACCCCGAACCACTCTGAATGGCTCTGTTTACATCCCACCAATGGAATTACATGTACCTTTAGACAAACATCTATGGAATTCCACTTTAATCGTCTTTCCTGATTTGGAGGATGAATCACACGCTTGAAGATCAGAAGGAACATACAGCCATGCTCATCTTGAACCAGTCTCCTTTCTCTAGGAGACTGAGTGAGCTTACAATGGTTTTGGTGTTCATCCATTCATGACTAAGTTGTTGAGTTTGCTAATACAATCATCATCGGATGATTAAGACAGTGAAGCCTCCACCAAATCTCAAAGGGGAACCCTACCAAAATTTCAAATTAGGTTCCACGTTATTAAATGGATGAGACGTAAACAGAGTCATTCCGAGTGACTTGGTGTGAAATGCTCCACTGTAGAGAAACCTACCGACTCATCAGAACTGTTCACAGCGCTGGTGATAGAAACCAAACCAATGAAGTGTTCAATGATGCCGAGAACGCTCCTGCCAAAAGTGATTACACAAAGCAGTTATGAACATGAATATGCTCCCGGACACCTGTACGGCTGGTCTGTGAAAAGGTTTTGGTCCAAAATGTTTAATCCTTTTTTTATGCATTCATGGCAGAGGGGTACACGCAGGGTCTTGTACAGTTTCAGATCTTCCACTACTGTCCCATTACCATTGCATAAGAAAAGCTCAGGCATGTGTAGTGGCTTAGTTAATGAAATTGCACTATTTGCGTTCTAAGCATGGTGACCCCTGGTTCCTATCACCGCCACTGTAAAGAAGGCACTGTCTGTTACTTTCTCTACAACAGGCCATTTCATAGCAAACCAGTCCGAGGGCTAGCTTACACTGCCATGACAGGGTTATACAGGCATTGGATCGTTTAGTGGACTCAAATAACCAGCTGGAGAACTTAACCAACCCAAATCCATCTATGCTGGATTGATATCCATGCCCGACAGACGGTTCTCCTACATCTCTCCTGGAACATCCCTTGTGCACATTTAATAAGCATTGGGGATTCAGGTAATGGAGCCAGCCCAAACTTCTCTCGCACACACATACACACGAGCAAAGAAAGTTGAGTCTAATGGGATTAGGGTGAATGACAGAACATCAGCCATCTACAGCTGATGGTCTTGATCTACAAGCCAGCAACAAAGATTGATTACTGATGTGGCCTCCAGCCAACCTTTAGGGCTGACAGCTTAATATTGCTATCAGTGCCGGCCTGGAGAGCCCTGTCCGGCTTTTCTGCTGGAAATGGCCTGATGCATTATCACATGAAGGCACCTCCATCAAGCCCGACTTGTTGGCTCCAGCTGCTCTGGAGCAGGTCAGCCCATGCGGTGTCTTCAGGCTTTAACTTTCTTTAACCTTCATTTCATCCTCGTGTGGAGCCGTCGATGGCCTGAATTGCCTCATCGAGAGCCCAGACCCAACTTTTAAAGCCCTGGAGTGGTGGACGGTGGTGGGCTGCTGGCTGTCTACCCCCACTAAGAACATTCCAGGCTAAAGGAAAAACACGAGAACTGCTTTCCCCACCAAACAATCCCCTCAACGCAAAGAGACACACACCGCCTAACTGCACACGGACACGGGGACTCCTTCGGCTCGTTTCTGCTAAACTCCTGCCACTCCAAGCCCCACTTTTTCCCCCGGCTTCGTGGCGAAAAGGAGCAGCCCGGCGAGGAAGTGCAGGGCCCGGCGTCGCCATACACAGCACAGGCACACGTATAGAAGGAGCCCGTATAGCCCTGCACAGCGGCGGCTACCAGCAACGAGCGGACACGGCGAGGATACAATGAAAACTCCGAGGCCGGAGCCCAAAAACCCACGACGAGACGCGTTTGTGCAACGACCCACGCGGGTCTGATCAAGTTAAAACCCACTAACCTGTTTCTGAGCGAGGCACTCCGTCGGATATCGGGGCTTGAATCCGAGTTAAATCCACTATCAGTAAAACAAAGAGGCGAAATTTGCCGAGCGCTGCCGAAAGAGGCCGAAGCCGCCAGGCCGATATGCGCATGCGTAGAGCCCCAGGAGGCCTGGAGGACTGAATGGGAGAAGAGGGGGAGTTTTACAGGGGAGATCATCTGCCTCATTCACCGTTACAGCGGTCAGTTTTCTGTAAGGGGGGTGGGTCACTGTGTGAGAAACCTGGACAAGGCGTGCTGTAGGCAATGCTGGGTCAGGTAAGATCCATTTAAATGCTTATCTACTATGTCACAAATCAATAAAATACTACAGATTTAGACTCTGCATATTTCTAAAAAAATGTCACAGTAGATGAATAAACACAAATGCACAAACATCTCCACAAAATACAGGACATTTAGACTTAAAGGGTCCATAACATGGAATAGATTTTTTTTTTCTTAAAAAAAAAGTTTGGTATTTGACTCTGTGGACACAGTTTCAAGTTTCCACATGTGCCAGATGTGGAGTCTAAGTTGTAAAACTCCCTTTTTTCGAATTCATTGTTTTGCAATGGCTCAAAGACTAACATATAATCCGTCTATTCAATCTACATCTTTAGCTGTAGTTTAGCTCCTCCCACTCACACTGAAGCTATGAGAAGTGTCCAAACTCAGACTTCTTTCTGAATACAAGTCAGCCAATCGGAGCAAAGGACATTTGCATCTATCAGTCGTAAAGGTTTAGTAATAAAATAAAGCCTGTTTAAAGGGGAGCTTATGTTCATTTTTAATGTTCTTTTTTTTTTGTCTGCAAAAAATAAATTTACATGTTTCAGTGTGTTTTCAAAACACAATATCTTTTCTTATACAGTATATGTGTATTCCCCCTCAGGCTGAAGTGTGTCTTTACACCCTGCCCCCAACGGGCCCAATGGGCTTGGATTTGTCAGTCCACCCCCACTCAATTCTAACTGGTCAACAAAACTTCCTACGAGCTCCGCCTCCACACTGCTGTGGCTGTTCTTCCAAAGGTGTTGCTTCTTCTCTATTAGTATGATCCTGAAAGTCAGGTAGAATAAGCTGGTAGGTCCAGCTAGATAGGAGCAGAACATTTTTACTGTTTTAGCTTTCTCTCTGTGTTGTGCCAAGTTTGCTGGTAGGCCGGCAATAAGGACTGCGTTGACAGATTACATCATGGTGTAACAGAGAAAAGGACCGGGAATTCCAGTGGGGTGTTTCCGGCAGCTGAGAAAAGTGGGTTCTGTGGGAGAGAGTTTCACCTTCTGGCGTGTACTTTGGGCTTTACAACTTTGCAGGATGTTCATATGCACAACAGGCTACATAAAGTAAAGAAAAAGTAATAGGTCCTTATTCATTTTGAGGGATATGTAAACTCACACAGATGTCATGATGAGGAAATTCCCCCTAAATTCCATAAATTCCACAAAACACCCTTTACAGAATGAATGAATGAATGAAAATGGTGTAAGTGGTGAAGAATTGACTTTCACTGAGCAGCCTATTGCTCATGCCCAGTCCTGTACTAGCTCAGTGATCTAAGTTCGAGCGCGCAGTGACTTTATCAGCCCGTGTAGATCAGCTATAACTACAGACCACAGGTCACTGAGCAGCGCTTTCGGTCTGACGCTGCCTTACAGGTGGACTGGAGGAGTTTGGCTGTTGTCTGGTGAAAAACGTGCAACAGCCGGTCGGGCTTGCTAGTCACGTGGGTAAAGGGCGTGGTTACTTCACCCTAACTCTCGTAACCTTCTCCTGCTCGGAGTGGAGGACAAAACAAGTGGAAGACTTTCAGCGCGACGAAAGAAACAGAAGAGGACTCAAACCAGCAGCCTCACCCTCTCAGCGCTCATGGCTCGCCGGGACACTCGGTTAGGAAAAGTGCGGGAGTGGTGAGAGGCCAGTAATGCTTCCTCCTGCCGCGCTGATCTCTCTGTGGGACCGGGAGTGGACTTCAGCGCTCTGCTCACTGCCCGTCCAGCCTGACTCATGGATGATGGAGCCGGCAGCAGCCCAACCCGAGCTGAGCTCAGACCAGCGCTGAGGAACGCGGGCGAGTTCAGAGTGTACAGAAGACGATGGTTCATCCTGTGTGTGCTCTGCCTACTGAACTGCTCCAACTCAGTGGTAGGTCCCTCCACAGTGCCTGCTGCTTTGCCTCTCCTCGAGTCAGACCCAGAAACGCTTATTCCGGTCTTAGTCGACTCCTACCAGCGCTGCTTAACGGGTGACTCAACCATTCCGACATAATTCAGTCTCTGAGAGGTAAACAGAGTCACCCAGAGGGGTTTCACATGAGGCAGTTTAGTGTAGAGAGATATACAGACACCTCCAGACTTCTCCACACTGGTGCTGATGGGTATCATATATATATATATATATATATATATATATATATATATATATATATATATATATATATATATATATATATATATATATATATATATATATATATAATGTATGTATGTATGTATGTATGTATATATATATATATATATATATATATATATATATATATATATGTGTGTATAAATACCAACACTGCGGTCATCTCTGTAGTCAATAATGTTAGTTTGACCCCTCTTGGTGTGTGTGTGTGGTAGGGGTGGGGGGTAATGCACTTATTGAACTGTTTATGACGCAGCCCCAAAGTATGTATATGAACTGGAGCTGGTTCATTTGGCAAGACTATGATATTGTGACACTTAAAGAAATGATTGTGGCATATCATATATAATTATATTTATTTTAGATCCAGTCTGATGGAACAGAAGAAAGAGATGGTAGTGGTACAATAAACCATATTCCCAAAAACTCAATAATAAATAAATACAACTATTCTCATTCAGTCAAAACCGCGCTCGACAGCGACACCTTTCATATGTTACTGCCAATGCTGCGTTTTCCTAGGTTAAAGGAGAAGTCCATAGATTAAATTTATATATATATATATATATATATATATATATATATATTATCCCAAATCAGAGATGAACCTAAACATGCCTGCTGAGTTTTATATGTGAAGCCGATGGTAGTTAAATAGTTAGAAATCTGAATTACAAAGGTAAATAATTTTGGACTATTTAGCCTCAACACCCTGCATGTATACCTCCACCACAAATTAATTATAATCAATGGATTAAAATACGTTTTACATACAATACCATATTTATCACAAAACTATCATACAGCAATGTGTTCAGAGACCCGGCACCCCATGTGTATCACAATTTGAATGATAACTGTTTGTGAAGGAGCAGTCAGAAGCATGAAACTCTTGGGACGTCTGGTTCCCATCACCATCACTGTGAACAATCCTGACTAAGTGCTTTTCCCTTAAATAGAGCAAACTCAGTGGACTTCCCCTTTAACCTAGGAAAACGCAGCACTGGCAGTAACATATGAAAGGTGTCGCTGTCGAGCGCGGTTTTGACTGAATGAGAAAAGTTGTATTTATTTATAATTGAGTTTTTGGTAATATGGTTTATTGTATTACCACCGTCTCTTTTTTCTGTTCCATCAGACTGGATCTGAAATAAATATCATTACATATGATATTCCACAATCATTTCTTTAAGTGTCACAATATCATAGTCTTGCCAAATGAACCAGCTCCAGTTCGTATACATACTTTGGGGCTGCGTCATAAACAGTTCAATAAGTGCATTACCCCCCACCCCTACCACACACACACACCAAGAGGGGTCAAACTAACATTATTGACTACAGAGATGACCGCAGTGTTGCCGTTTGAAGAACAAGTACCAGAACTTGCCAGTGTTCTCATTATTCGAGCCTGCTATGCATGCCCTATATCATTATGCCCCATCGTTCTTAATACAACAAATTTATTGTTTTGCTGTGTGTTGTATGCTAGTACAGCCGTAGTTCTATGTATTATACAGACCCAGATTAATGTTATATCTTACCCTCTGTGGTTATTTGGACCGTCAACATATCCTACACATAGTAGCATTTCCTGATAAAACAGTTTCATCTATGGAGAATCATCTATGGATCTGTTTAGGCAGCCTCCTATAGATATAGTATACAGTAGGGCATTTCAGCATGGTAGGATCTAGAGGTTGTCACTATTCTATATTATAGAAACCATCAGCCATGCACTCTGATCAGCACTCTTCGTTCCTGTTTACACATTAGATAACCTCTGTGTACACAAGGTTGCACATTCTAGTCATTATTGTGGGATTGCACATCAGATCTCTAATCACTTCAAAACAGTAGCCTGCCTAAATGACCAACAGCTAGTCAGCCAAATGCTCCAATCCTGAGGGCCGCAGCGCTGCTGACTCACGTTTTTGGTTCGTTCCAAAGCCTTTCATGACTGAGATTAGGGTTAACACTGTGCTGTGCTGTGCCCCTCGGACCCATAGCTCGACACCCTTGGGTTTAACAAATTGCACATCTCTGTTCTACTAAGAGCTATATTGGACAAATTTGGTAATGCCTCCTCCAGGACCCTGTACAACAGGCCTTGGATGAGTAATCAATATGTATTGATTAAATGCACTGTTTGGAATCCCGGTTCAGAAAAAGAGGATGACTGTTTTTAATAATATAAAGCCCGTTTAGCTGCAGACAGATGTGTGCAGGGATATTCATATGATGGTTAGTGAATCCTGAAGGATGCACAGATCTTTAAAAGATTCTTAAATAACAAACAGTTATGTTTATTTTTTATAACATAGCAATACACGTTCATATGGCAAGTAAATCTACATGGTACTGTACTACTAATCTAATCCACACTCACTAGTATTAGGTACAGCCGACTGACCATATAGGAGCACTGTGTAGTTCCACAATACAGAGGGGTTGTAGTCCTGCAGTTCGTCTGATTCTCTGCATACTTTCTTAGCCTACTTCACACCATTCATTAATGGACAACAACCCACAGGATCACCACCAAGCAGACCACCACTGATCAAACTAGCAGCTGCTCAGCGGTGGTCCTGTGGGGGTTCTGGCTATTGACAAACATGTTAAACAGGGCTAATAAATCACACAGGGCAACAGAGGAACTAAATATGTAACTGTAGAGGCTAGGACTGCACAATTTATCGTTTAAGCATTGTCATCGCAATATGCACATGCACAGTACTCGCAGGGCCTGCAGTGTTACCTAAGACAAATGAAATCAAACGTGTTGTTCTACAACTTTTCTGCTGCTAGATATAAAAGAAAAACCTGCACTGTTCCTGGACCCTGATTTAAGGCTTCCCAGATACACAGAGAACACCGGTCCTGCTCACCTGCTTTTGTGTTTGGTGCATGGAAACCAATTATAGAGCATGTAAAGTTTAAAACAAGGTGACACACCATATACATTTCATTTTTTTCTATTTGCATCTTAAATATTTTCCATATCACAATATTTATATAATAATTATTAAAACAATAGCTATGTCAGTTTTTTCCCCATATCGTGCCTCCTCAGTAGAAGCTATATAGTAGGTAGACCTGACAGTATAGACAGAGAGGGTAGATGGAGGGCAGTTGTACCTAATATATAAATATATATATATATATATATGCAAAAGTTTGTGCAGCACGAATCAAATGACGTTTTGTTGAAAACAAGTTACACAAGAGAGAGAACCCTGATCTCTCCAGAGCTGGGGCCTGCAAGGACATGAGTTTGACACCTCTGGTCTGGGGCTTTAAAATAATGGAGGACATTCACTTTCATGGTAGAACAGCAAGTTTCACTGACATTATAGAACAGAAAGGCCGGGCTGATTCCAGTAATGGTAGCTACCTGGATAGAAACTTTTATTGGTGTCAGCAACCTTTATGAAACTTTGAAAACCTGATCATGAACTCCCGGTGAAGCCTTCTCAGGCCTCTGATGGTGTTAAACAGAAGTGGGATATATACAGTGGTTTATCTCTGCACAGTTTAATGCACAGGGTCTTTTAATTTTCTGAGTTTAAAAGAATAATAAAAATAAACCATAAAATGTAATATGTCCTGCAATGTGCCCATATAAAATAAACAGTGCAGTGTTCTCTGAAGGACATGTAATTTATTCGCACTTAGAAAATCAACACATGTTATCTAACCAGGGGCACCCAAACTTACAGCTTATACATATACCCTCCCTGTACTGTACGTCAGGATTAAACAAGTCTGGTCGTAGTAGGCGTAGTAGACGATGCCTCTGAGTTTCTTGCGGAAACCCACCCCATTACAATACTTTTTCTAATGGGACTATTTTACCTCACACTGCTCGCCATGTACCCCTCTTCCATTAATGTCTGTAAAAACGTGTTTTCTAAGAAACATCGTAAACCAATGTCTCAGGCATCGAGCAGCATATTCATAACCGTTTCCTGCAATAGCTGACTGTGAGGAAGCTTATAGAGCCATTAAACTCTTTAGATGTCTGGTTCCCATGACCACCACTGTGAACAGAGCACCTCATGCTAAACCACTGACCTGCTTTCTTTACATCGTAACAGTTTAATTATGCACAAAACTGGCGGAAATAAAATCCACTTCAAAAGCCTTATTATTACTGAGTGAGCTGTAAGTTGGAAGCTCAAGTGGTTAAAAGATATTACAAAGCTTAACTACAACGATGCTGTATTTTTCTTTTGTTCATGGTCACATGACAAGTAAACGGCAAATATACACTCACTAGTATTAGGTACATCTACCTTGTGTATTACCATACAGGAGCACTTTGTAGTTTTACAATTACAGTGACTCTCTTTACCACAATTTAATTATGCACAATTTGTGCCTTAAAAATGCCTTAATATTAATAAGCTATTAGAAATCATAACCACAATGAGCTACTTGACAGAAGACATAAGTACATTATAAAGGCTAATGTATATTTGCATGTGCATGTTGTCTGTGAAGTCTGAATGCCTGACAGTGTTTGCAGTGTGAGTGATGGTACGCGTGAACAGTGGTGTCATTGTGAAATCGTGTCAGCTGATTGGAGTTCTCCACTGGGCTTCAGAAACCGAATATTTTGGACTGTTAACAAAAGCTATTGTTGTGTGCGGTCGTGTGCAGAACTCGCGCTGGATTACGCACTTGCGCATAATGTTTCATATCTTAAAAAAGCGCTGTCAGGTCATGTGAGCGTGACTTGAGTGTGCTTTTCTAGTTTCACATCGCCTGTAGGGAACTGAGACTCTGAATCTGACTTTCACACTACTTTTATCCTAACTCAGGCATGTCAAACTTAATTCCTTCCGGACCACAGCTCAGCAGAGATAAGCGTTTTCTCTGAATTCGGTTCATGACGGCCTTTTCAGTTACCTGAGGAGTTGATTCAGGAGTGGATGAGGCAGAATGCTGAGGCGTGCAGTGTTGTGTACCTCAAGAATTAGAGACTGGCCTGGTGAGCCTGTTTACCCCACACATAAATAGCTGTTTCATGTCCTGATCATATCTGGTAATACTTTACCAGAATTCTGTAATTACAAAATCACTTGTGTGCCCAATGTGAGCAGTCCTGCGGTGTTCTTGTAGACCACCAAAGGTGTCACTATCAGATAAACCGTTTTTAGAGTTTTCATCTTTGATAGGTATGAGGGAATTAAGCTCTACTTTCACTTTAGATCTGAAAGTGTCCACTGGTGTTCTTGTAAAAGCGGACAACTTAGCGCTATGGGTCTAAAAGGATGTGTTTCAGCCATAAAGTCATTCTATTCCACATGCTAATCTGCTTCATCTATGGATCTTAAATGTTAATGTTCTGAATGTGTGGGTTAAGGCCGTAGTCAGAATCTGACCATGTTTACCACCAGTGTGTCAGTATCAGTATCAGTGACAAGTAATCCTAACCTATACTAACCTATACTAATCTATACTAACCTATAATATAATATAATATAATATAATATAATATAATATACTATACTATACTATTCTATACTATAATATACTATAATATACTATACTATACTATACTATACTATAATATACTATACTATACTATACTATACTATACTATACATACAGTATATTCCAAAATACCATATTACCATATTATTGCCTATATACACACAATGATGGTGTGTTTTTCTGCCATTCAAAGATAAGATAAGATAAGATAGCCTTTTATTATCCCACATGGGGAATTTCGCATCGTTACAGCAGAATAGCAGCAAAACAGATACAGAACAAGAGGTAGACAAAAGTGCAAGTTGCAAAATAAGACATAACAGAAAATAAATCAAATCTCTATTATTAGGTTAAAAAAATCAAATATAATAAAAATAAAAAATTGAGACAGTCACAGCAGTTTTGAGCGATTTGATTATGTTTAATCGTGTGATAAAGTGTTATTCCATGTGATACATCTGCATGTAACATCTCCATGTTGCTCCCAGCAATGGCTGACCTTTGCTCCTGTGGCGGACCGGACAGCAGAGGACCTGCGTGTGTCTCTGGACGAGGTCAACTGGCTCTCTCTTGTCTACATGGTGGTGGCCATCCCTCTCAGCTTCGTCACCACATGGATGCTGGATACACTGGGACTGCGGCTAACTGTAGGTAGAATAGCACTCACCTGCAGCACATGCTTTCTTTTTAAATCGCTGATAAATTCTACTCACAGCTAAAACGAATAGCAGGTACTTTCGTGATTTGCATATTCAGCACCCAGTTGATTTAATAGTAGGGACATTGCATAGGTTGCCAAACTTCTGTTTGTAAACTGTTTTAAACGTCTCTGCGATGTTGAAAGAGTCCACGGTCTGCATGTGAGATATATATTTATAACCATTTGAATCATAAAGTAAATGACCAGTTAATCATTTCCGAAGACTAAGGTGTGTTTGGAAATGGTATGTAAGAATGAGAATATAGTTCTGTATGAACGTCAGAGAGTGTTTATTTAGATTTGTGTACTAGAATGCCTTGGACAGTTGGACAGTTGAGTCATATAGACTGATGTGTTTTTTGCACTGTTTGCAGCATGTAGATCTTCCAGGACTTAAAAACTGAAAATACGTCTCCTGAAAAGATTGCAAGCTGGAATAAAGGCATAAAGGTGCAGAGAAATCTGCTATTATATGTAGATGTTGAGGCTTCTTTCTGATTTTCTGTTAAATATAAGTTTAATAATTCTTTCCCATTTAAAAAAAAACATATATAAAACTAATAAAAAAGTAATAAATAACCCTGTTTTGAGAGTAAACTAAATAAATTGACTGGTATCTGACTGTATATGACAGTTACATTTTATTTATAAGAGTTTCCAGGGTTCTTATTCTAGGGCTAATAATTATGGGAGCTATTTTTCCAACCAAAGGATTTATTTCTCCTTTAGATTAGAGTTGATGGTGTCTCAGGGTTTCAGTGCAAGATAAGGATAATGAACAACACTTTTTTTATGAGCTTTCTACCGTGTACTTAATTCACACATCTCAATCAACAAATTAGCAAGGCCTTCATGAGATGAATTCCGAGTGTTAGTAGAGAGAGAACACTCATCTCTGCAGAGCTGTGGCCTGCGCGGACATGCGTTTGACACCTCTGGTCTTGGGCTTTACAAAGCTGGAGGACAGGAAGGCCGGGCTAAGTCCCATAATGCTCCCTACCTGGATTAAAAACGTTTATTGGTGTCAGCAACCTTTATGAAACGTTGATAACCTGATGAACTCTTGGTGAAGCCTGGTCCTCTCAGGCCTCTGATTGTATCTGTTCTGCTTTACTCAGTTGATCCTGGGCTCCTGGCTCAACATGGCTGGCGGTATACTTCGGGTGGTGGGAGTTCTTAGCTATCTCCCGGATAAGGCCATGTTCCCTGTGGTGATGACAGGACAGACTCTGTGTGCACTGGCCCAGCCTATGGTCATCTTCTCCCCCACCAAACTGGCAGCGCTCTGGTTCCCTGAGAACCAACGTGCTACAGCTAACATGATCGCCTCAATGTGTAAGTCAGTCATCAACAGTTCAGTCAGCATTCTGGAAAAGTGAAGTCTCACTGATACTGATATTCCCTTTCCAGCGAATCCTCTCGGACTGATGTTCGCTAATGTCTTCTCTCCCATGATCATTAGTGACACCAACAATCTTCTTAAGCTGGTAGGATGGAAATGAACTTATCATTAATGTGAGCGTGTATGACGTGCTGTATGTTCCATATACTGACACACCGTGTTACTGTTACAGCTTATTATATACGCTATACCTGCCATCGTAGTCTGTTTCCTAGCAACAGTGGGGATCCGGGAGAGTGTTCCCCCAACACCCCCCTCTGCCAGTGCGGAGACCTCCAGCTCAGAGCCTTTCATACAGGGCATTAAACTGGTACGGCTCATGTGCATGTAAACACTTAGATATGGATTAGTTAACATTGTGTTGAGTTAAAACTGTTTAACTTTAAAAACCTTTAACTGTGTGGATTAATAGTTTTCTTCTTACTACGAATGTCTGAGGTTTGCTTCTTTAGCTTAGCTTTAGATTTCCTATCAAGTAGCTACTAAGTAGTGGTGTACTTACTCAGAAACGGAACTATACAAATTTAATATGGACACTTTATTTAGGATTTCCTGCAGATAGTATCAGGACACATTGCTTAACATCAGTGTTGCTTATAGTTTGGGCACTTCTGGTCAAATTACATTGATGGTGTTGGTGATGACTGGAGGGAAAATAAGTTACGCATGCTGTACAGAGAACACACTTCAGCACGTTTTAATACACACTTGTATTTGGGCCAGATTTGGTGGATGCCTTCCCTGGCACAATTCCGAAGAGAATGTCCTGTAGACTGGGATTTTACCTCTGCATACTGTAGACCTGTATGACTGTCCGCTTCCATACACCTCCAAATTCAGCTGCTTCCTTCACATTTTGGTCTTCGGCAAGCCTAAATGCTATTACTCCTTTTAGCCTATCAGTAACATTTGCTTTGGACCACATATAGTTTACTGTACTGTGCCACCTATTCTCAATTAAAGCAGGCATTCATAGCCCCATCATTCTTGTGCAACACCATCTGTAGGAGTTTACCAGCTTAAATATTTTTTCTCTGGTGAGCATATCTTTAAGTCATTTGACTGGGGGGTGTTTAAACTTTGGTGTCCATATAAAAACCAACCAAATCTGTACCAACTGGAAACTACAAGGGAAGTAACAGACAGAATTAGCTCGTCACCCTGTCTGTCTATATATGAGGAACAGCCACGTGAGCCTTAGTAAAAGGGAGTTAATGGTGTTTGGAAGCCAACAGTTCTGTTTTGAGTTGAGTAGAAGCTATTTGATTGCTTGTAGCTAGATTGCACATTTTACAGTGTACTTTATTACAGAAAATCAATCAGTTTACTGTAGCATATGACATTTTATCATATAACTCACCACACTGGTAACAGGTAATAACACTAGCAATGCCAATCCATCGCATAGTATCGCAGACATACAGACTTTACTCATAAACATTTACTCATATACTTTAGGGCAATTTAGCTTATCGACAATAACAACAATATGAATAATTTTTATTTGTAGAGCAATGGTGTCATATTAGTGACAGCTCAAAATGCTTTACAGACAGTTATCATCAGTAATAGATGAAGAATGAAGGAGCCTTCATAAGCCAAAGACACAGATCAAGTTTGGAAGCCTAGAAGGTCTTGCAGGCTTTATGCCTAAATGTACATGACAAGCTGTTGTTTATAAACATGCATAGAAGTGTGTTAATTACAGGAGGAAACTTTGTCTTAAGGTGTTAGAAGCTACATAAAGCTCAACACAGTTTGAAGCAGGAATCTGATGAGTTTGTTTGATATGCTAATTGATGGGGTGTGAATGCTGGTTACTTGTTAAGCGTCAAACTAAAGAAGCAAACTGTGGACACTAATTGACTACTTTTGAAATAATAGCATCAGGTTGTTTTAAATGAAAGTGCTCCATGTACCCAACTGAAGAGGTGCTGTGCTCCTGTTCTGCAGCTGATGAGGAATAAGGCCTATCTGATCCTGCTGGTGTGTTTCGGGTCAGGCATTGCCATCTTCACCTGTTTCTCCACACTGCTGGAGCAGATCCTCTGTGTCAAAGGCTACTCTAATGTAAGTCAGTAACACAACCGAGGCATGGCACCCAGCTATCGGGACAAACGCTAGTTCAGATACTGGAAGGAAAAAGAATGAATCTGGTCTGAGTAACACATCGATCCTGAAACAGCATCCACTCAGATTGTGTGATGACGTTAGGTGTGTGTATCTCCCTGTGGGGTGGGGGAGTGATTAGTTTGAGCTAGCTAGTCTACTATTGGATGCCTTTAAGCATGAAGTGCTTTAACCAGAAAAGCTCACTGAAATATATTGGTAATATGGGAAAAAAATATTGGTCAATACTCCAGGTCTTAGTATCAGTATTGCACAACTAAGAGTAGTAGTGTGCCATCGCTAACAAAGCAGCAACATTTTTTTTTTATTATTCCCAGGAAAATAAGACATTATTAGTGATATAATATAATATTATATAATATAATATAATAATAAAAGGCACTGTAAAAAGCAATTTCTTGGTCCAACCCTAAAAATTCTTTTGGTTTGTTTGTCTTTTTACAGGGTATTAATCAAAACAATCACAAAGGTGATTAAAAACCATGCAACCTGAAACCATTTACACTTACAAAAAGGTTAAACTGTTGCACATATTTCATGTGTTCATATATTTCAGAATATGTCTTGGCCAGCCTTTTCTAACTGTAAAGTCAATGCATCTTAAACTGTATTGATCCAAGCTGGGCACAGAGAGCTGCACCTCTTAGTCTGTCTAGATTTATTCCAGATTTGACATCTCCACTCCTAATTCCTCCTTACAGCCTGACTGAACCTTATCAAGTCTTCCGTTTGTCAGGCACTTTATGTAATGTATTACATCAATACATTTGAAATTGTCCCCTTTAGTCATGAGGAGATGTTGAAGCCTGATGTGGATGGCGGAACAGGAACAGTAGATTAGATTTAGAGTTTGGCATCAGAGGGACGAACAGTAAAGGCTCCAAACGCTCAGTATAGAGCTCACTGGTCGGCGCCTCTGTAGCGTAGTTATGAGGTAGAGGTAGAGATGGTTATGTACAGGGCCGTGTACAGATCTATTAGAGCCCAGCGTGTCACTGTCTGTATTCAGGCCATTATAAGAACTGCTACTACAAACAGGCAGTGTGGTGTAGAACTGGGGCATCTTAGAAATATTACACCCGTATGTCTGATCGGTATGATCCATATGGTAGCTGTCTTTAGTAATGCACAAGGTCCCATCTGAGCTCTTTACCTTTGTGGAGGTGCTTTATGTATCCTTGGTATTTCGCCAGCTCGTATGGGCATATTAAGCAACGTTTACTTCTAAACTATTATCTCTGCCCCAGAAGAGTGGGTCGGGCCGTCTCCAGTTCTGGAGTTCAACATTCAATTGGTGGATTTTCAAACAAATGTAACTTTATTGATAATAACTTGTATTTTCGTGTTCTAGAAAAATAAAATGACATTAAAGAAGCATGTTTATATTTACATTTTCATTACTCTTTGTGTGGATATCTCAGGGAAAGAAAGACCAACCCTGAGAGGCCCAGGGTTTAAAATCTTTTTCTATATTAATTACCATATTTGATAAAATACAAAGCTTCAGCTGATAAAAGATTGTTAGTGGTAGGGCTGTAAGATAAATCTGTTAATTCATTTCATATCCAAGTGCAATTAAAACTGTTTGACTGCTGTGTGTCAGGATTTCGCCGGGCTGTGTGGAGCTCTCTTCATCGTGTTCGGGGTGATCGGTGCTGGCTTTCTCGGCCTTTTCGTGGACAAGACAAAGAAGTTCACAGAGGCCACCAAAATAAACATGTGCCTTACGTCTCTAGCCTGCACTGCGTTTGCGGTGGTGAGTAGAATAATGAGACATCATTTAGCATGGAGGACAAACACAGGACAGTCCCTGTGAAGCTGTCTACACTGTCTACACAGCCGTTTGTCTCAGGCGCTCAGTATTTCACGTTCGGTAAGCATGCTGTCTGTCCTCCACCAGGTTTCACAGATGAGGGAGCAGAAAGCTGTAGTCGCTGTAGTTTGTGCTCTCTTTGGCTTCTTTGGATTCGCCATCTATCCGGTTGCCATGGAGCTGTCGGTGGAATGCTCCTATCCGGTCGGAGAGGCAACATCAGCGGGTCTGATCTTTATTTCAGGGTATGTCATATTAGCGGTGGACGATATGACAAACATGTCACCATACTCCGAGACATTTTTCACAGTGTACAGTATGTGTCATAATAATCGTGTCATAGAACAATAATATTAGGAGATTATTAAAGATTATATAAAATAATATCTAAACTATGAGTTTTCAGCGTTTCAGCATTTCACATAATGAGCTGCACTAAATCCTATTAAGCAGACCTACAGTACCAGTCAAAAGTAAGACAGGGCTACTCATAGGTTTCCTTATTTTAGCTTAATGTTTCACTATAGGATAAAGGTGAAGACTATCAAACTGTCAAACTTTAAAATAGCACCGTATATCGAACCATGAAATGGCACTCATGGAATTATCCAGTCACCTTAAACCTTAAAAATGGAACTGTACAGGAGGATAAAACAGATATCTTAACTTGCAATGGAGGCTGATATAGCACGATATTTAAATGAAACAGCTAAGCTGTTCTGTCATTAATATCATCATGAATATTCCTCAAACTGAAAGAGTAACTAGAGCTTTTACATTGTGCAAGAAAGGGAGATTTGTATTAGAGGTGGAGATATGGCAGAAATATAATGTGATACATTAAGAGTATATGTGGTGTATCAGGATATGTACTGTTACAGACTCTCATCAGTTGGAACTGTTAAGTGTAAGCCTGTAGAGTCTTTAAGATCACCAGCAACATCCGTTTAGTAAGGTGTGTCTAAACTTCTGACTGGTACTGTAATCAGGCTCTCTTTGTAATACATATATACAGTTATATGCAAAAGTTTGGGCACACCTGGTCAAATTACGTCTTCTATATGATGACATGTCCTCTATAGAGAACACACAGCTGAACATTTATGGATGATTTTCACATGTTGGAATATAAAATCGGCCCTGCACAAAAGTTAGAGGACGTTTCTCATTGAACTCTATGTTGAACTCTGAATAACACCTTACCTTTTCTTTTTATTTAATTGTAAAGTGTCAGCTTTCACTTTTCTGCACTGGGTGGGAATTTCATGATGAATAGGCCAATAGAAATGCTCCATAATTATATGGAATAAAATCTTTTTACATTATTTTATTTATAAAGAATGTTTTTTTTTTCACTGGCATTTTTAATTGGTTTATGGAGGTGCCTGAACAAGCTGTGAGCGCTTCACCAATGCCATTGCACTCTGACACTTTAGTATTATTATTAATATATCACTGCAATAGACAATATCACTGTATAAGAACATACATACATACATGTATGTATATAATTCCACTCTCTTAGATTATCCATCTCTAACATAATGTACACATGTATTCTTTATGTATCTATATACTGTACATATATATTATGTATTGTGTATATTTAGTGTATTCTGTATTTTTATCTTATCTCTTTATTTCGTATGTGTAGTTAGTATGTATATTAATGCTGCCCTGTTGTAGAGTATTAACCTGAACATCACCACATGCATTTCAATGCCTAAATGTCCTGACATGTTGTGCAAATGACAAATAAACCCGAAGCTTGTTTTTTGTGTACACAGATTAGCAGAATAATTTGAGGTGTGTTCTTTGTATAGAGGATGTGTTAACTTATAGTCAGTTCTTGCAAACAACACTTGCATATGACTGTCCAGGTGGTCAATGTTTGTAAGCACTGACAATATAAACAATATGCTAAGCAGGATGCAGTGTGATGTCATTTACCACAGTACTGGCAAATTCACCTAACGCAATATACCGCCACCTTGTATCACCGGAAAGTAAAAACTACTGGACTGTTTTTATTTGTCCATTAACCATAATATGTTCCTATACTGTAAAAGAAATGGCGTTCGGCATTTACAGATGGAGTTAAGAGGTTTTGGTGTGACAGCGGTGATACACAGGTCTTGGTTATCTAGCATATAATTACCTCCCTCTTCATAACGCTGTTTGCTTTTCTGTGGGTTCATTAGGCAGATCCAGTCCATCATCTACATTGAGCTCCTGCAAGCACTGACAAAGAAGCTGGCAGACTCCCCGATCTCCATGTGTGCTGCTGGTGATAATGCCAACTTAAGCTGGAAGGGTGAGTGCACAATGCGTTCATTGTGGGTATATGTATATGGCAGGTTTGGCAAGAACGAGGCATTGAGTAAAGACTGTGAGCAAAAACAGGCATGAAAACCTTGCAGCAGTTAAGTGTAAATATAATCTGACAACTACCTAGTGTAAGGCTTGGAAAGCAGTGATCACTGTGTTACTTTCAGTACCGCTTCAACAAACCACACATGACTGGAAATCACAGCTCAAGGTGTTGGCTCATTTGGAGCCAGTTACCTAAGCAATGGTTCAGCTAGTAGGCTGAAAGTGAAACCCCTAACCACAACAGGACCGACATTAAATACAATGTACCTCAGAATAATAGACCCAAAGCAGACCCAGCCTCACCAACCCCACCTACCAATCATTTGTATGGGCTGGTATTAGCATATGAAGGGTAAGGAGGATCGCACCTCAGCTACTCAAAGCTAATCAAAGCTGGTTACACACAAGCCCAGTTGTGGTAGCTTCCCTTCACCCCCCATTTTGGCATGTCAAGACATGTTAGTTAGGAACTACAAGGATAACTGTCCTGTTGGATAAGAATACACCAGTCTCCTCCCATAGTTCTTCATTTCAGTTCCCTCTTCCACAAGCAGGATGCACATTTCAGCCAGAGATGGAACGTCCCTGTTTCATCATTTCATCTGCTTTTACAAACTGAAAATTGGAAATGCGATCTGGTGGTTTTCCAGGTCAGTTACACTGTCCCAGTGTCCGATCATGTCTCGCAAGTGGTCAGTGATTTACAGTGCAGTACTTTACTGGTGAAATCCTTACCTGACAGGATTGGCAATGTTATTAAGACAGTTGGATGCTAAACCATGTATTAAAGACGAAATCATGGAGGGCACTAATACATCAGGAGTAGGAGTATCACATTATGATAAATGTATATATGGATCTTCAGCAGTTAGTTTAATATTAAGTTTTTTTCATATTTATAACTTGGAAATTTTGATTCATCAGACCACAGGACACTTTTTCACAAGCTGTGTAAATGTAATGCTAAGTGAGCATATCATTCCCCATCCACTAGTCATTTTAACCTCCTTACCTGGAGGAGCAGTAACCGCATCATATTAACTTTCTCTATGAGGAATATGAGGCACTCTGTGAGTACAGCAGCAGTGGAGAGAGTGAGAGAGAAGACTGGCCCAGACTGAGACCTCCGCTGTGTGTTACCTGGCTGGACACTTGATAACGATAGTGTTGGGCTGAGTTCCAGTCATTGATTTGTCTCATCACGCTCTCTCTATTTCATCCCCACCTACACACGCGCAGTGCCGGTGCTGGTGCTGGCAGGGCTGTGTTGTGTGAGTTCCTGCAGCTTCGTGATCTTCTTCCACACGGCATACCGACGACTCCGCGCAGAGGCCGACGCAGCCGCGGACACCTCCGCGCAGACATCAGAGCACACGCTGAGAGGAGAGACAGATCACACTGGAGACACATAGAGAGTCTTCACCTCCCTGACACAGAGCTGCTGGACACACCGCAGTACAAACCACTGAGTTAGTGTGGACCAACTCCTGTGTCCTCGACTGGCATTTATAACATGCACTGGGATCATGTTTACAGGGTTTTCAGGTTTTCTCTTTTATGTGGTTTTTAATGTTCTTATTTAATTTAGATACTTAGTTACCGATTACTTAGTTACTACACACCAAGGCCACTTAACATTCCCAGTGCTACTTTAAAGTGCTGTGTAGCTTTCATTTTAAACAATTGAATAATGATACTGTTATCTCCTCAGCAATCTAACTAATAATTCAGGAAAGTTTTGACCAGGTCTTATAAGCTTTGAAGTTAACAGTAACAGTAATGCAGTTTTTGTAAGATGATTGTAATATATCATTTATGCTGCTACTCTCTTCAATCATTCCAAAGGCAGTGCTATTAATAATGTCTACTAACTCTACTAACTCATAGTCCTGGTGCATTTTGGTACTGTATTAGCAGTATGTAGAATAAGAACTACATATACATACAGGGCAATCAGGTAAAAGAATATAACCATGTAACTGTGCCATTGACATGGCCATTTAATTGCACATTAACTGTATTGTGTTCAACACACACTAGTTCTGCGTCTTACCTGACATTTAAAGAAATGTGCTACAAATGTGCAATATTTCAATGAAGTTGGTAGAATGAATTTGTTACAGGCTCTAGCCACACAGATTGGTTTTGTTTTTGGAACAAACTAATTATTAAAAATAAAATTAGCTGTCAGACTAATTTTTCTGATTTAAAGGTCATTTATAGCAGAGAGCTACACATAGGGCATTACAAGGTGAAGCAATAACCAGTTCTGTTTTCAAATGCATCACTTTCACCATTACATTCATGAAACTCAGAAGAGGTGTAGGGTCACTGCTGGGTCGATAACAGATAGCAATTAAAACAGCTATATTTGCGATGTAGACATCTCTGCAAGGACCCCCCTGCAAGGTTCCCTACACCCCCACTATGAAGCTCTCCTCAAACTAGGATTCAGTCTCAGAGTTTAAAACTTTGAAGAGAAAAAACCTGTGGAAGTCAATAATAATGAAACCCTTACTGACCCCTGACACAGGATATACTGACAAACACAAGCCGTGTGTCCCCCAGTCTTCATTTCATCAGCAGCTCTACTGAAGTATCAGAAGTGAATGTTGCATGCAGGAATAAGCTGTCCTGTGTTAATGTACCACTGCTCTACCATGTGTTTCGACGCAGTGTCCACATACAACACTGTGGCATTTCGACTAAAATGGCCATAAATGAAGAGTAAAACTGGGCAGCTAAAAATATGCACAAGTCCATCCAGTATAATATTCTGTTTCTGTGCTCCAGCAACCCCACATTATACCTGTGTGGAATTTACTAACATGTCCAGGACACTTTATTACTTCCTTCTTACTTTACTGCTATAAATAGAACATTAAGTCTAGAAATGTCCAGGTTTTCCAGGATGTGAGGGAACCATGTCTAGGCATGCTACATCTCTGGCAATTTAAAAATCAACTGTGCATCCGGAATTTTAGGAGGGCTTTGACCAAAACAGAGCACATCACCCAGAACACTGATTAAAAGATTTTACAAGGAGTACAAGTCCAAATCTGATAAACCCTCCACATTCCTGCTCACTGAAATGTCTTCAGACACACACAGATATTACGCCATCTGCTGGCCACACAGTGATAACTCAGTCTGCTGTGCACCTGGCAGTCCACAGCACTGAGCTAAGGATTCCTGGACTCAGTACGTCAACTGATCATGAAACTGATCATGCACTGACGATACCATTATAGTCAATTTAACTCCACACAAAGTGGACGAGGTGAAAAAAGACAAAAATGAGTTTAGCATGTGGCTAATTAACTTCAACTTCAAAGTCTTTCTTTTCCAACATTTCAGGGAATCTGCTGTAAACTTTGGAGGGCTTGCTGTGGGTTTAATTTATTGTAGTGGTAGCTGTGGCACTCAGAAAGTGGAGCAAGCAGGCAGGTGGCCCTGCGTGTTCCTTCATTAAAAACAATGGCTCCTGATTTCTGCACAGCCGGACCCGCTGTGTGTTCTCCTTTAGAGAGGCCACTAGACCTTGACACAGTTTATACCTTCTTGTGCTGCTGTTTCTCTAGCTTGTCCTTGGCCTCCTCCAGCTCCTTCTGGATCTTCTGGACGTGTTTGTTCATCTTCCGGATGGTGGAGTGAAGAATCTCCCAAATATAAAGCCTGAACCAGAACAAAAAACCCAGAGCAAATGTTATGGACACCACGGCACAGGGGAAGAACATCAGAAGGTAAGAAAGTGTTGTGTAGACTTACCTGGTAAGGTCATGTCAGAAGAAAAGATCCAGTTGGCTACAGCGGCACTGAGTGCGAATCATCTTACCCACCAGCACTGCAATCATCTGAGCAAGCAAGTCAGTCATTACACAAACAGAGGGTACAGTTGGCACATAATACTTTCAGAGGCTGTTCACGGATAAAGGAACCACATTCACGCAAAAGTAGCCCACATGCTAGTTTGAGTGATACAGATTAGTGAAACTAGCTTATAGTGGACCAGAGTGTGGGCACAGAAGGAGGGGTGAGAAATAAAGGAATAGATGCTGTTAGGCACAAAGAGGTACTGGAGTCACAAGCTTGTCTTAAGATAGAGATTAAAGTTAAACTGTGTTTCTGAGAAGGGTTTACAGAATTACAACCTAGGACCACACGTAGAGTACAGCACAGAACAGGCCTTTAAAAATCTGTCCTGGGTGTCTGTATTGGTTTCACCCTCAAAGTAACAGAATGATGATGCAGCGTGGCTTTGAGGCACAGTCCTACCCTCTGAAGGTACCCAGGTGAAGGTCCCGAGAACAGCTGAAGCAGGACAAGCACCTTCTTACCATCGACAGCCAGGGTTAAAGGAGAACAACAGGTCAACAGGTGATACTGATCAAAGGTGATGCTCTTGTTAACATTGTAGTGGGTGGCTAGCAACCTCTTCAAAGGAAGGGGAATCCAGAATCTAGAGAGTCTTCTGTACTTTAAAAAACCGAGTCTGTATTTTAACACGACTGTTATTATTTCCAGTACACTTAACTGCATTTGGTTCCCATTAACCAATTATAACCCCAACCCCACTGTTTACAGACAATAACGTGTTATTATAAAAACGCCCTTTAGAGTACTTACATCTTGGGGACTATACACAAGAACAACCAATAACTAATCCAAATAAAATAAAATTAAAGTGTGAGCATATTATAATTAGCTGTATGCACAAAACCATATTTCAACAAATAAATGAACTATGCTTTCCTTCTTTATTAATAAAAATAGTACTGAGACTTTACAGGTTAATCAAAAGAACTGTGGCACTAAGATGGCCAAAACAACCATGAAGTTAAAGCTGCAGCTATACTCTTTATATGGAGCTGGTAGTTCACAAAACGGCCAGCTGGAGGCGCTATTCTTTCAACAATGGCATATGACCAACTTAATTAACACAGATTACAGACCCTGTTGGTGAGTAATTACACAAGGTGTTAGTGTTCATATTGACTGGTTACTGAGGTGCCAGTATCAGACCATCTGACCCAAGTGCCCTAAAACCAAAGGATATTTGAAAAAAGTGATATTTTCAGGAATCAGCTGCAGCTGAAATGATTGAACCTTCGAAACTTACCAGACCCCAGCAGTCCAGTAACAGTACACGTGATGGTTGAGAATTTCACCATATAACTAGGAACATGTTTAATATTACTTAATATTAGAGCAGGCATACGACCCCCAATCAACCATGTACTGGAACCAGTACATTACAGCCCATCTAACACTTTGAGGGCTTTCAAAGCAACTAATGAATCTGAGCTGTGCACTGTTGTGTTTTAAAATCTGAAGTGCCTTCTTATTCCAATCCCAGCTTTTTTTTCAAATGAGTTTTTGTCTCAGCGTGTCTCAGCGTGTCGCAGCGTGATATTAAAAATATACTGGTTGGTGTAGCTCAGCGGATAACACCACGACCCGCCAGGGAACCACCACCACATGTAGGAGACTGGGGTTCAGTTCCCGGTCTGGGTAAGTGCTGTGCTATACCGATAAGAGTCCTTGGGCAAGACTCTTAACACTACACTGGCCTCCCTGTAATATGATTAACCGAGCGTCAGCTAAATGCTGTAAATGAACATAAATTGCTCCCTACAGTCTGGAATATTCCCAGACCCTCTAAAGATTTCTGCAGTCAGCCCCATTAAAGAAAAATGACTCTGACCCTTCTGTAATGTTAGACTAAAATCCAAATTATTAACCATTATGCACGTTTCATTGCTGTGCTGACACCCAGCTTTATATATCTGTTGATCCAGACACTTTCTCTCTCTCTCTCTTTCTCTTTCTCTCTCTTTCTCTTTCTCTCTCTCTCTCTCTCTCTTTCTTTCTCTCTCTCTCTCTCTCTCTCTCTCTCTCTCTCCCCTCTCTCTCTCTCTTTCTCTCTCTCTCTTTCTCTCTCTTTCTTTCTCTTTCTCTCATTCTCTCTCTCTCTCTCTCTCTCTCTCTCTCTCTCTCTCTCTCTCTCTCTTTCTCTCTCACTCTCTCTCTCTTTCTCTTTCTCTCTCTTTCTCTTTCTCTCTCTCTCTCTCTCTCGCTCTCTCTTTCTCTTTATATATATCTTTATTATATGTTCCTTTTTATACTGAATTCACTACAACCTCAAATCCACTGTTATCTTAATTCCCCTACCATTAATTTACTGCCACAAACAACTTAACTGAGTATAGGATCTACAGTTCATGATCAAGGTGCTCCCATAGATGCTCTTCCAACCAATATCTCACATTTCTAGCTGTGTAACATGTCGCATTGTTTTGCTGGAAGCTCCTATCCTCCCCAGAGAAGACAATCAGCACGTATGGGTGTAGGTGATCTGCAAGAATGGACTCATATCCAAACATACAGCCTTATATAACCACCAGGCCACTGAAAGGGTAAGCAGTCTCCACTGTGAAACACTTAGGTGGACTATAGGAGCATGATGAGCTGACATGATAAAACAGGGACTAATGGGGAGGAGGGTATTCATTTTTCTGTAGAAGGTGAAGAAAAACATACCACCACTGTGCTGATGGGGAGCAGGCAGGACGGCTGTGCTGTGATGCTGACGCAGCTGCAGCTAGCCTGATCCGGCCTCTTTAAGGACGTTTGTTGTTCTTTCACTTGCTCCATTTTATTTATCTTCTGGAATTCCTACTGAAACATGACACGCAGAAGGTGTGCTCGTTAAGATGGCGGATGTTATTCCTCCTAGAATGTGTGGATACTGCTAACTCACATACTGATCGTATGTACTTCTTTACCGGTCGAGCAGTATGCGAGGTCGAAATCACCACAGACTGCTCAAGTATGCCGTTCTGGAGACGGCGTGTGTTGTGAGATGATGTCACCTTGTAACAGAGAATAGAGTGAGGTGTTTCCAGCAGCTGAGAAGAGAAGAGTGGTTTCAGTGGAAGATAGTTTCTTCCTTTGGCGTGAACGTGGGGCATTGTAACTTTGCAGACTGTTTATATGCACAAAGAAGTTACATAACACAAAAGTAAAACCCGGACAAGCATAACAGGTCCTCATTCATTTTAAGGGATAAAGAGGGGTTGGGGAAAAAAACATGAACTCCAAAAATAATTAAAAGCCAGAGCATGTAGGGGGTTGTGGGGCATAGAGACCCTTTAAACAATGCACGACAGTCGTGTAAGCAGCTTATTGCTCGTGCACAGTCCTGTAATAGCACAGTGATCTATATTCATGCTGCCTGAGCGCGCTGTGCCTATCCGCCCGTGTAGATCAGCTGTAACCACAGTCACGTGATTCTACCAAACTCTCGTTACCCTCCTCGTCCTGCCCGGAGTGGATGCCAGCAGACTTTCGGCACAGAAGGGACTCATAGTGGCTCGCCGGGACTCGCGAATGTCGGACTCGCGAGTTCGGGAGAAGTGGCGGAGTGGTGTGAGAAGTCAGGGATCCTGCCGCGCTGATCTCTCTGTGGGACTTCAGCGCTCTGCTCACTGCCCGTCCAGCCTGACTCATGGATGATGAGCTCAGACCACTGCTGAGGAACGCGGGCGAGTTCAGAGTGTACAAAAGACGATGGTTCATCCTGTGTGTGCTCTGCCTACTGAACTGCTCCAACTCAGTGGTAGGTCCTTTACCTTTCCTCGAGTCAGACTCAGAAACGCTTATTCCGGTCTTACTCGACTCCTACCAGCGCTGCTTAAAGGGGGACTCAACCAAAAATTCAACCTTCCTATATGATTCAAACTCTGGGAGTCACCCAGAAGGGTTTAATAGTGGCGAGTGGGTTCACTGCCAGAGAGATGCAGAGAGATGAGATACACAGACAGATTCTTTATTTACATTTTTTTTTTTAATTTACATTTCTGGCATTTAGCTGACGATCCTTCATCCACGAGCGACTTACAAGGTCAACCACATACAGGTAGGCGGCCAAGTAGTGTAGGAGTCTGGCCCAAGGACTCTAATTTGGTATAGCACATCATAGCACCCAGACGTGATTGCGAACCCCAGTCTCACCGTCCGTGGTGGTGGCTACTTGGCGGGTAGTGGTGTTATCCGCTGAGATACACCAAACAACCTTATATCGCATTCTGGTGGACAAGGAGCATTCGTGGTATGTGATGCTGGATGATCGGGGACAGTAAATCTAGATAGCAGAACTATGTTGTGATATAAATGGATGGTTTAGATCACTAAAACAAAACAGATATGATGAGTGAGTAAGGGAAGCGTTTCCTGTCATTTCTTTAAATAGTAAAGACTTGTAGGTAAAACTTGCAGACAAAAACATAGAAGAGTCGGTGCTGTTCCACTCAGCATTCCACTATTCACACCACCGCTCCACTGTCCTCTCCTATTACCGTAGTGTGATAATGTTTCCTGGGAACTCCTCAGACACAGTTACAGCAGCCATACCTGAACGTGTGACTGTTTTATTAGGGAGAAATGATGTAGGATCTCATGGCAGGCTGAAGTCCCTTGGAAAAAACTGAAGACAGTGTGATTAACAGTGTGATGAAACAGTACAATGCTAGGAATGATGTTTATTCCAGTTCGTTGCACTTTACTTTTTCAAGGTGCGTACCAATCCTTGATGGTGTAGTTTAGGCTTTCCTAAACTGGAGATTAGACGCTTGGTTGTAAATATAATAATAAAAGGTCCTAATATGAAATTTTCCAGATTGGCATTCTGTAATATGAGCTAGGTAATAAACCCTATCAAGACTATCTGTAATACAATCACCAGGTATTCTTTTTAACAGTGTGCCATCAAAATCACCACTGTGACTGGTGATATGGGTACAAAAAGAAACGAAAGCGGAGCCAGGTTTGCCAACACACAGAGAATATGGAAAGAAGGGCTGGGGTTGCACAGAGTGTGTCGAAGCAAACACCGTCTACGGCCTTTGGGATAGAAACAGGTTGTGTGCGCAACATCAAACTCTATCATCATCAGACTCATCATCATCATCATCATCATCAAAAATAAAATCAATAGCTGACACGCTGAGGCAGGAATCAACGTGACAGGAATATAAACTTGTTTGGTTTATAAAAAGTTTGACATTGTGAGATATGCAAACGATTCACACCAGCCGCACATAAGACAAAGGGACGGGCCCTATCCGCTGTTACCTGACTGACATTATAAGGTTATGGCAGCTTTCCATTCTGACTCTCGCTGGTGTGTTGTTAGCATCCTGTGCAAACAGTTCGAGCAGTTGGAAGAGTTTGAGAGGGGGAAGCGGTATGGCCATACCGGTCGTGTGGATACTACCATACACGCTGTTGGCGGTGGATAGAAGAAGGCATTAGGAGTGACCAAACCGCCACGATTGTGGGCATTCAACGAGCAGTGATTCCCTACGTTAGTCAAACATTGGCAGACTGCTGCATGATGCAGGACTATATGCACTTACATGAACGTTGCGAGGTCCTGCTTTTGTTTTGGTGAAGACGACTAATAAACCTGTGTGTGGAGGCACCATGGTCAGCACCAAGATGAACTGCTTGTTGCCAGGGGTCACACGCATCCAGAAGCACCTAGGTGTGGCACACTCGACCGGCCTGCCCGCACAAACCTGTCCCCCCCCTGGAACTGTGTAACATGTTATTCAAGCTACACGGATGGATTCATTTTACTGGACACTATTAGGAACCTCTGTAACTCCATTCTGAGATGTCTGGCATTCTATGTTAGCAAACATGGCAGGCCGACAGCATACTGAGAGACAGTACTTCTGTATCTGTAGCTCAATAAATATTCCTCATATCAGTCTGAATTTATCATCATTTATCATCATCAATAGCATTGCAATCGGCAACTCTTCTCTTGATGATGAGTGTAACAGGATTAGCATATTATAATAATTTTATTTTTTGTTTTATTGTAAAACTGATTTTATTAAAACTGTAATTGCAGAGTTAGTGTTAAGTAAATAAAGTAAACAAGGTGGAGATAGAGCAGTGCTAGGGTTAGAAGACTGTTCTCCAGATCATTTGTGATCAGAGCTTTGTAAAAATGTGACAGGAATCCACCAAATATAAAACTATAAACCTGGACTGTGTCTCTGCAGATTTGATCTACTGTGCAGTAGTTGTTTTTTTTACTGGGCGAACCATGTACACCCCTTAGAGGAAAACACCAAGTTGGCCTATTTGGTGGGCTGGCAAAAATTCCCAGGCTAGTGCAAAAGCTGAACTCAGAGCATGTGTCCACAACTGCAATGTTACTAATAGTATGCCAAAACGTAGTAACACCACTGATAGATGTCCATTGTGTGTAGTATTGTAGTTGTGGATGCAGCGGTAGTTCGGGACCTGAAACAATGTGCCCGTGTTCAGTACTGTGCTTGTCTGGAAAGTGTTGGTTTGGTCACCTGTAAAAAACACAATGCCACACAGATGAACAAAATTTCCCATTGCCCCGATGGGGGGGCTGCCCACATTAGGCCTGTTCCCACAGACTAGGATGATATGGCCATGTGCAAATCCCCACAAAGCCCAAAGCATTTGCCCACATGTGGGTCTTCACTGGCCCATTGTGAGTATGTTTCGCTGGGATAGCCAGTTCATTTACTATTTCCAAACACATGTGGACCCATATTTGCCTTCTGAGTTTTTGTATGTAATGTTAATTATAGTAAACAGACTCTGGAAAAATCTTTAGCACAAAAACTATCATAAAACCATGGCTTAGATATGAGGCAAAGCAATATCCATAGCCATTTTGTGTGTAATAATGCTTTTCAGTTTCTTATCATCACCATTTTTATTACAAACAGGTTTTTTTTGTTTTAGCCTAATATAAAGAATTAGAGCATTGCTGTGTGCTGTTTTTTGCTGGGATTTTTGGAGGCCACAGAAAGCTGGGTTTTGTTGTTGTAGCAAGCTTCAGGGAAGCCTAGAAGTAAACAACAGAACGCAGAAGTGAGAGCCGATTGGCTAGCACTGCAGTAATATTATCGCTTTCTGTTTTCTGTTACGTTGGTTTTCTGTACGTCGGTCCAAAGCAAAACTACAGAACACTTTTTGACTCTTGGGAACCCCACCTTGTTTACAATTAATTCTCTTGGCTAACTTTGGCTTATAATACCCCTTTACCCACAGATGCATGTAAAAATGGCATTCAGGGCTAATCTAAGAACTATCATAAACCAGTGCCTCCAGTAATCAAGCAGCATATCCATAATCGGTTCCTGTAGGGGGGCGTGTACCAAAACTACTCAGAATGGCTTTCTTTTTATGGTGTAACAATTCAAGTTATTTTGATTTTTTTTAAAAACGTTGGGGAAAAAGCATATCTATAATAAACTAAAAAAGAGACAGACGTGCACATTAAGGTCAGGCCATGTGAGTGTGACTTGAGTGTGCTTTTGTAGTTTCACATTATGCTGTAGGGAGCCGAGACTCTAAATCTGTTCAGTATCAATATAGAGCTCATTTACGTAACACACATTGCAAAATCAGCACTGCAGAAGCTGACTGAATGTTGTGCTGCCCTACTACTAATGCATTTCAAACAGGACTAGGTACATTATACACAGTCAGTATATACCTCTCAGCTTATACTTAATTTTTAAACTTTTGCAGTAATGGTGTGGTTTTCTGACATTAGTGTTAAAGGGAATCAGGGGAACTGGACATAATTAAGTTTAACAGCATGAATCTATATTCCTATGAACTGAATGACTGGCTGCTGTATCGTCTGTATGTTACTCTGTAGCTATGGCTGACCTTTGCTCCTGTGGCGGATCGGGCAGCAGAAGGCCTGCATGTGTCTCTGGACGAGGTCAACTGGCTCTCTCTTGTCTACATGGTGGTGGCCATCCCTTTCAGCTTCGTCACCACATGGATGCTGGATACGCTGGGACTGCGGCTAACTGTAGGTAGAATAGCACTCACCTGCAGCACATGCTTTCTTTTCAAACATACATTCTAACCACAGCTATTCATGATTTACATATTCAGCATCCAGTTTACTAGTTTAATAGTTAATAATTAATTAATAATAATAATAATAATAGAAATAATAATAATAATAATAATAATTTAAAACATTTCGATACTGGTGAAATCTTGCACATGGAGCTGCAGTCCATCAGAGGAGATGTTAATTGTTAGAAACTGTATATGTTTTAAATGGATGTTTTCATTTTGGAATGGACAACTTACGGGTGTTTGCTCTGCCTTTATCTTTATAAACCAACTGAAAACAGGAGGGTTTGTAGATGAGTAGTTAGTAATTCCTAAAGGGCGTAACCGACAAGGGGACAATCCGGGAGAGAAAGCACCATCAGCAACTTCATTAGTACACCTCTGTGTATATACACTCAGCATGCTTTTTTATCAGCTCCACTGACCATATGGGGCACTTCTACAATCACAGACTGTAGTCTATCTCAGTTGCTGTGTACCTTGTTAGTCCCTTTCCACCCTAGGAAAACCACAGAGCAGTAATTCAGGGCCCCTGATTGGCTGATTTTCTTTTTGTTTTTTTCTCTCCTCTACCTGGGGGCCTGCTCAAACTGACTACAGGCTGATCCAATATTTTAATTAAATGGGGGTGTTTCACCTCACGGATGGGTTAAATGTGGTAGACAAATTACTCTGTTTGGTAGCACTGTTGGCAAATGTGTCTAAGTTGTAATTGTAATTCTAACTTAATTCAGTCTTCTGTATGAGTCTCAGTATCTGTATATGAGCTGTATTAGTCAAGACAGGGCCCACTGGTTTAACCCCTCAAGTACAGATATATTGACTCACAGCAGATTGCCAGTGTCAACAGTGGTCCAGCAGTGCCATATCTTTGCCAGATGTGGACCACATCCACCTGCTATCTGAGATTTGGCCTATTTCATTTATGCAATGGTGAAAAAGTGGGAAAATGATGAAAACCCTGTAAAAACCTTGTTTGGTATTCGATCTTCAGCCTTCAGCCAAATGTTTCATTTCGGTGTATCACTATCAGCAACCTTTATGAAACGTCTCAGTCCTCTGATTGTATCTGTCCTGCTTTACTCAGTTGATTCTGGGCTCCTGGCTCAACATGGCTGGCGGTATACTTCGGGTGGTGGGAGTTCTTAGCTATCTCCCGGATAAGGCCATGTTCCCCGTGGTGATGACAGGACAGACCCTGTGTGCGCTGGCCCAGCCTATGGTCATCTTCACCCCCACCAAACTGGCAGCGCTCTGGTTCCCTGAGAACCAACGTGCTACAGCTAACATGATCGCCTCAATGTGTAAGTCAGTCATCAACAGTTCAGTCAGCGTTCAGGAAAAGTGAAGTCTCACTGATACTGATATTCCCTTTCCAGCGAATCCTCTTGGACTGCTGTTTGTTAATGTCTTCTCTCCCATGATCATTAGTGACACCAACAATCTTCTTAAGCTGGTAGGATGGAAATGAACTTATCATTAATGTGAGCGCGTATGACGTGCTGTATGTTCCATATACTGACACACCGTGTTACTGTTACAGCTCATTATATACGCTATACCTGCCATCGTAGTCTGTTTTCTAGCAACAGTGGGGATCCGGGAGAGTGTTCCCCCAACACCCCCCTCTGCCAGTGCGGAGAACTCCAGCTCTGAGCCTTGCACACAGGGCATTAAACAGGTACTGCACACAAGCACGTAAACACTTGGATATGGATTCATGACATTGTGTTTGAGTTAAAACAGTTTAACTTTAAAACCTTTAACTGTGTGGTTCAACCACAGTCTTCTGGCTCCTAATGATGTCTGAAGTTTGCTTCTTTAGCTTAGCTTTAGTTCTGCTAGCTACCAGGTAGGGTTACAGTAGGTACTCAAGACAGATGCATTACAAGTGTACTATGGATACTTATTGTCTCCTGCAAAATGAGTAACAGTATGCTTTAGGGCTGTGCCATCGTGAAATAAGCTTCTGCGATGAGCATAATGTCAGAGCAGAGATGACAAAACAGATTACTTTAAACATGCAGTAGCAGATAACCTAAGCTCTTTACTTGTGCTGTGATTGAACTTGCGCTCTGTTACAGTCCCCCTCTAGAGGAGTCTAGGGTAACAGGCCTTTGTAAGGCAAAACAAGAAAGGAAAAAAAACAAATAGTAGTTTAACAGGCAAATCTGAGCATCAGTGTAATGAAAAGACCAGAAGCCAAAACTTCCAAGCGGAGGACATATGGAATGGGAGCATTAGGTGGCTTGGGTTGCTAGGGTGCTCTGATTACTTAAGTGAGCAGATGCTGTGTTCCTGTTCGGCAGCTGATGAAGAATAAGGCCTATCTGATGCTGCTGATGTGTTTCGGCTCGACCGTTGCTGCCTTCACCTGTTTTGCCACACTGCTGGAGCAGATCCTCTGTGTCAAAGGCTACTACAAAGTAAGTCAATAACACAACCTAGACATGGCACTCAGCTATCGGGACAAATGCTGGGTACTATACTATGGGGACAATTCTGCAAGGAAAACACATCCATCCTGTAACAGCACATACTCAGATTGTGTCTGTGTTGGATGGTAGGGTAACTGAGTAGCTTAAGCATTATAGTCTATTTTCATCATTAGAATATAATGCAAATGTTGGATGGAAATACTGGCCGATATTCAAGGTCTTTGTTTTTTGTAAACGGAAATGTTAGTGGTGTTATGACATGCTTTTTTTGTTGTTATATTTGTGAGATAATATGTGCTCTGATTCAGATCCAGTTAGAATGTTATCATATATACAGGGGTTGGACAATGAAACTGAAACACCTGGTTTTAGACCACAATCATTTATTAGTATGGTGTAGGGCCTCCTTTTGCGGCCAATACAGCGTCAGCTCGTCTTGGGAATGACATATACAAGTCCTGCACAGTGGTCAGAGGGAGTTTAAGCCATTCTTCTTGCAGGATAGTGGCCAGGTCACTACGTGATGCTGGTGGAGGTTCGTCCTTCTTGGTGGTATGCTGACATTACCCTGGATACCGTGGCTCTTGATACATCACAAAGACTTGCTGTCTTGGTCACAGATGCACCAGCAAGACGTGCACCAACAGTTTGTCCTCTTTTGAACTCTGGTATGTCACCCATAATGTTGTGTGCATTGCAGTATTTTGAGCAGAACTGTGCTCTTACCTGCTAACTGAACCTTCACACTCTGCTCTTACTGGTGCAATGTGCAATTAATGAAGATTGGCCACCAGGCTGGTCCAATTTAGCCATGAGACCTCCCACACTAAAATGACAGGTGTTTCAGTTTCACTGTCCAACCCCTGTAGGAATTCAGTGTAAATATAGTTAAATATAGTGGATTACAAAAACACTATACTAATCAAAACAGTCACGAAGGATAAAACCATGTTAGTGCCGATCCATCCACCCTGAGACATTCCTTTTAAATATGTGATACATCATTTAAATAGTCTGTGACTGACATGTGCTCTGTAGAGGGCTATTGACTTCTTCTTGATCTGTTAACTGTTAAGTTTTTTCCCAAAACTATTAAAACAAAAGATGAACAGAAAGAGAGAGGGAGAAGTGGTGCGTATTTCATGTGTTCATATATTTAACATTATTCTTTGTCCAGTCTTACTGTAAAGTCTGCAAAACACTATTAGACACGTCATATCCTATAATGTGACTTTCTGCTAATCTTAGTGTATTTTACATTTACATTCAAGACCTTTAGCAGATGTTCTTATCCAGAGCGATTTACAACCGTGCATAGTGTTTTCCAGCTAGTATAAGAAGGTTAGAGTCTAAAACTTGCCATGAGCTCAGACCCTGCCCGAACAAGGGCCAGTTCTTTTTGACACTAAAGTGGCGGCAAACTGTTTCAGAAAAGTTCAGCTTTGAGTAATGTAGTCAGTGGCGTTACAGCTTTACTGATGTTCTTCAGTGTAACACACTTCATTTTGCGGTTGTATTACTTTTAGTACACCGCTGTAATAAAGTATTATTTGTATGTTCCCTGACAGTTCTGTTCTTTCCTCTGTGCTGCTGTAACACTGTAAATTTCCCCACTGTGGGATTAATAAAGGATTATCTTATCTTATATACCGGTCTGCCACAGTGATGCTAGAATGGCTGGGGAGCTGTGTGATGATAACTGAATAGGATACTGTATCTGTTTAACTCCTGTGAAAACAGTTTGTTTGACTGCTGTGTGTCAGGATTTCGCCGGGCTGTGTGGAGCTCTCTTCATCGTGTTCGGGGTGATCGGTGCTTTTCTTCTCGGCCTTTTCGTGGACAAGACAAAGAAGTTCGCAGAGTCTATCAAAATAAGCGTATGCCTCATGTCTCTAGCCTGCACTGCGTTTGCGGTGGTGAGTAGAATAATGAGATACGTACCGTCATTTAGCATGGAGGACAAACACAGGACAGTCCCTGTGAAGCTGTCTACACTGTCTGCCTGGACACAGCCGTTTGTTTCAGGCGCTCAGTATTTCACGTTCGGTAAGCATGCTGTCTGTCCTCCACCAGGTTTCACAGATGAGGGAGCAGAAAGCTATAGTCGCTGTAGTTTGTGCTCTCTTTGGCTTCTTTGGATTCGCCATCTATCCAATTGCCATGGAGCTGTCGGTGGAATGCTCCTATCCGGTCGGAGAGGCAACATCAGCGGGTCTGATGTTTATTTCAGGGTATGTCATATTAGCGGTGGACTTCGAGACATTTTCACAGTCTACGGCATGTGTCATGATGGTTCAGGATCTCTCTCTGTGTAATACATATACAGGTGTGGGCAAACCCACACAATGCCTGTTGATGACTTTCTAAATGAAAACAAGATGCATGTCTTGTACAGAGAACACAACTCTGCACATGTATTGATTGATTGATGTATGATTTTCACATACTGGAAAATAAAATATGGCCTGTAAAAGTTGGAACCTTGCCAGCAGCCACATTGTGTTGAGACTTCATGGTAAATAGACCAATTCAAAATGGAACAAAACTAAATCACATTATCTGATATTGAAAGCTATGAATGTTCTTTTTTCCTTTTACTGTAGTTTTTCCTTTGATCATGTAGATTTTTTTGAGATAATTGAAACAGAAATTGTGCTCCAGAATATTAGCAGAACACAAAGTGTCACTTAGGAAATCAACAAAACAAGTCATTTGGCCAGGAGTGTTCAAACTTTTGCAAACGATGGTCCAGTTGATCAGTGTATTGCAAGCACAGGCTATCTAAACAATTTGCTAATAATGCCTCATTTCTGTGGATCTTTAGGCAGATCCTGTCCATCATCTACAGTAACCTCCTGCAAGTTCTGACAACGAAGATGGCATACTCCCCGATCTCTGTGTGCGCTGCTGGTATTAATGCCAATTTAAGCTGGACAGGTGAGTGCACAATGCATTTGTGTTGGCTATGTATATGTCTGGCTTAGCAAGAATGGTGCTGCGTTTCATTAAAGACACACATCATTAAACATTGCAGCACTTCAGTATGAACATATTCTGATGAATTTCACGACTCACATATTACCTAGTATAAGACTTGGAGAGCAGTTGTCACTATGTTGCACTTTCGGTACTGCTTCAACAAACCACACATGCCAGCTCATTTGGAGGCAGCTATTTAAGTCATGGCTCAGCAAGTAAACCTCTAACCACAACAGGGCCGACATTCAATGCAGACCATCCTAAAATAATAGACCCAAAGCAGGCCCAGCTCACTGGCCCCACCCACCACTCAGTGGTATGTGCTAGTATTAGCATACGAAGGGTAAGAAGGATCACACCTCGCTATGAAGCATGTTACACACAGGCCCAGCTGTGGCAACTTCTCTTTACCATTTTGTCAAGTCAATATTAGTTAGGATCTACAAGAATAACAATCGCGCAAGAATACTAGTCTTCTCCCATAGGTCTTCTCCATTTCAGTTCCTTCTTCCATAACCAGGGTGTACGTTTCAGCTAGAGATGGCACATGACTGTTTCACCATTTTATCTGCTTTTGGGAATTGAGAATTCGGCATGAGGTCTGGTGAACTTCAGTCAAACTGTCCCATCATGTTTCATAAGTGGTTATCCTGCAATGTTAACGCTCTACAAATGTCTGTTAGGGCCAAAATAACGGGAACTCAAGAGACTGGTGCAGTCGTGATAAGACGATTCAGTGCTTAACCAGTAGTTATAAAGAAATCATGCAGAGCACTAATGAAGTCATAGTAATCAAGTATGAGCATTACATTATATGAATGGTACACATGGAGTTAGGCCTTTTTATTTTCACCCACTCTATGCTTCAATGTCACACGTCCGGGTTTCCCCAAACTCAACTTCCCAAAGTGCATCACCTGATGACGTCACAGTCGCATGTCTCCAGTCTCCCAGTCATTATGTGTCACATATAAGACACACACACACACACACACACATACACAAACAGAGCAAAGTTTTGCCAAACCTAGTTTGCAAAACTGAGCGTTTTCTCCTGTGTACTTCGACTTTGATTCTGACCCCTTTCGTTCCTTGACTACCAATATATTCCTTATCCCTATTGGTTTATCGTTCTGATCTACTTTCTGGCCTTCGACCTCCCCTCGCACTTCTGACCATTCTCCCTGTTTTCCCTCTCTCTGGTTGCCTCGCTGACTGCCTACCCGGTCCCTCTACTCTGATCTCTCCCCTCATGTTTGGTCGTGTTGTGGTGCTATGTTTAACTGCCCAGTTGTTTAATAAAGCCATCTGACTTTTAGTTTCTGACATTCACCTCTTCTTTTAATAACCCTTTGTGAACATTTTGGAAAGAAGGAGACAGATTGCTTTAGTTCTGAGAGTGAAAGGTTCGCCTGTTTGTGCTTTATGTAGGATTTTAACAGGGTGCTCACCCGTTTGGGGTATTTTCTGCTTCAGAATGCCCAGATGCTTTTTTAGTGAGTGACAGGTCTGGACTGTAGGCAGGCCAGATTAGCACCTGGGCTCAGTGTCAATAACTTGCAAAAAGAATGTACAGTTTAGTTTTTGGACCACATGACACACCCCAGCTCATCTTAAATGAGCTAAGGCCCAAAGTTATCTGTAATACTGGATCCAGACTTTTTAAGGCATTTGTGGAAGCAGCAATAAAATGTGTTCCAGATAAGGATTTATGGAATATAGAGATTTTCACTACATGCACAACCCATTTACAACCATCCAGTATTGGTTCTGGGCCTCATCCTTTATATACAAAGATTTTACAGGGGTGTGAAAACTTTTTTATATCCACTGCACTTTCATTAATTCTAGGTACTAATAGTGACCCCACACCCCACAAGGTCATGATACGAGACGTTCACTTCTACTTTAGTTGAGAAGGAGGAGGATTCTTGATATCTAGTATTTTACGTCTTCTGTTCATTTTACATGTATCATCATGGCTCAAATAAGCAGCTGTGTATTGTTTGCATAGCAGCAGAAATTTATGTCATGTTTCTAATACCTAGTGGTAGCATATACAAGACAAATTATAAAGGTCCTAACAGAGAACCCTGTGGAACATCATGCCTTTGTGTGGGCAGATGATTCACTGTTTACATTTACAAACTGATAGCAATCACTCCGGTAAGATCAGAGCCATGAACGAGCTTTCCTTGTAACTCCAAATAGGTTTTGATCGTTTTAGTTTTATTATTGAAGAAATTCATAATATCATCACTACTGTTTGCTAACAGTATCTGGAGGTCAGTGACTTGTAGTTAATTTAGTGACTGAGATTTATATCCTGAATTATTTTAGTTTTTTTGTTGTTAGTCTTACTGTTGTCTTTTGATCTCTCTGGCACTCTTCGAAGGCTTAAATATGAGACTAATGATGCTTTTCTTTTCTTCATGCTTTATGACTTTTCCTAACTGGAATCGTTCGGAGCAGCAAAAAATTGTCTAAATATTTTATGGGCAGTATAAACAAAATGTTAAACTTGTTAAACTTCTGTATACTAAACCAATTATGAAATCATTTTGAAAGATGTATTTGAAATAAAATCCTTAAAGGTTCCAAATCATTATCAGTTTCAGCACTGTCAAAATGATTAGGGTCTCTGAGAGAACAAGCATAAGCATAGTGAAACTGATGTGAGGATAACAAGAGGGTTAAGGACGCTTTAAGACATGCTACATTGGACAGCTAACTTCTGTTATTCCTTTGACTGGTACTATTTTGAGGTTCATCTAAAATAACATTCCAAGGAACATTCTGGGCAAATGCAAAAAGTGTGCTGGCAGCTCGACTGGAATCTTTTTCTTTACATAAGGAGGGTACAACACTCCCTAAAAGTGACTGGAGAACTTTCAAACTCTTCTCCAACTTCAGTATCTACACCCTCATTACCTCTAGTGAATGGCAATCTCTGAATCTGTACTAAGTGCCACTCACATTTGTAAAAGCATGACTGGCTGGCCTCACCAAACAACAGAGTCGGGTCTGAGTGAAGAAGTGAGGTGGACAGACAGCAGAATGCACTTTTTACACCAGGTATATGTACCTAGTGTTTCTATGTACACATGTAATAAGATTTGACAATCACTTTTGTTGAACTGGGGTGTTGGCTTTAGACTTATCTGACTTTTAAACTTAATCAGCAGTAAAATATTTCTAGATTCGTTTTATTTTGTCACACCTTTGATTATCATTCATCAGTAAACATTACGGCATCGGTAACATTTAAATCTGCAGCGTAGCACAGCTAATATGTAGCTTGCAGTGCGAGTTAGCTAGGTAACGCCATTTTTCCTAAAGGACAGCTAAAAAAAAAACAAGATACAAACCTCAAGTAACAACTTGCACCTTAACCATATGGCTACACTGTATTACATCTCTTCTGATGCTTTCTAGTGTTTACAGTGTAGGTAAAACAAAAGATTCCCAAGTTAACTTAACTGAGTGTAGAATTAGGGACAAAGTAACTGCACAAACTCTCATTTTATCTATGAGTAAAAAGGCAACCCTCCTTCATGTTAAATTATTTTGTTGTGTTCCCTTGCAACACTGCAAAGCATGCCTGTTGGGAACGTTCCTGTTGGGGGCATTTCAGACCATGTTGGGGACGTTCCTATAGTTGCAGCCCAATCTGGATGCACTTCTGTAACTCTATAATCATCTCTGTCATGCAAAAGACTAACTTGCACTTCTCTCATCAAGTTAGAGCTGCTGCTGTCACTAGTAACAGAAAGAGAAACATAACTAAACATTCTCCACTGGTGGTACTGGTTTCCTTCTCAGCCGATTTGGGTCCTTTCCAAATATGCCCCAAAGATATGCTGAGCGAAAACCAGCCTCTGTAGGAAAGGTTTATTCAGTCATTCAGACTATTTTAGAGGAAACTTCTTTTGCTACTTTTAAAATGCTGAGTGAGCATATCATTCCCCATCCACTAGTCATTTAACCTCCTTACCTGGAGGAGCAGTAACCGCATCATATTAACTTTCTCCTCTGAGCAATATGAGGCACTCTGTGAATATAGAAAATAGAGAGAGAGAGAGAAAGAGAGTGAGAGAGAGAGAGAAGAATTTTTAGGCATAGCCCGACCGGAGAGAAGAGAGAGGAGAAGAGAGAGAGAGAGAGAAATATAGAGAGAAGAAGAGAGAGAGGGAGAGTGAGAGAGGAGAGAGAGAGAGATGACGAGAGAGAGAGAGAGAGAGAGAGAGAGTTGATGGAGAGTCGAGGTTAGATGAGACGATGAGAGGAGAAAGAGTGAGAGAGAGAGAGAGAGAGAGAGAGAGAGAAAGAGTGAGAGAGAGAAAGAGAGTGAGAGAGAGAGAGAGAGAGAGAGAAAGAAAGAGAGTGAGAGAGAGAGAGAAACAGAGTGAGAGAGAGAGAGAAAGAGAGTGAGAGAGAGAGAGACAGAGAGACAGAGAGAGTGAGAGAGAAAGAGAGAGAGAGAAATAGAGAGAGAGAGAAGACGAAGAGGCGAGAGGAGAGAGCTCAGAACAGAGGGACAGACCGTGCAGAGAGCGCGTATGGAAGGAGAGAGAGAGATGAGAAATAGAGACGCGGGGAGATGAGACGAGACGAGTTGAGAGAGCGAGGAGAGAATGTCACTCTAGTTCGATCCGATGGAGAGAGAGGAAAGAGAGGTGAGTGAAGACTAGAGAGACACGAGAGAGAGAGAAGAACGAGAAAGAATGTAGAGAGAGAGAGTGAGAGAAGACTGGCCCAGACTGAGACCTCTCCGCTGTGTGTTACCTTGGCTGGATACACTTGATAACGATAGTGTTGGGTCTGAGTTCCACGTCACATTGATTTGTCTCATCACGCTCTCTTCTATTTCATCCCCACCTACACCGTGGTTGTGGCAGTGCCGGTGCTGGTGCTGGCAGGGCTGTGTGTTGTGTGAGTTCCTGCAGCTTCGTGATCTTCTTCAACCCAGAAGTACCGACGACTCTCAGCGCAGAGGCACCGACGCAGACGCAGTCGCGGGACACCTCCGCGCAGACATCAGAGCACACGGACCACGCTGAGAGGAGGAGACAGATCACACATGGAGGACACATAGAGAGTCTTTCACCCTCCTGGCCTGACACAGAGCACACCGCTGGCACCTACACCGCAGTACAAACACTGAATTAGTGACTCCTGACCAACTCCTGTGTCCTCGACTGGCATTTATAACATGCACTGGGATCATGTTTACAGGGTTTTCAGGTTTTCTCTTTTATGTGGTTTTTAATGTTCTTATTTAATTTAGATACTCAGTTACTCTTAGAACTGGAAGATTCATTTCTTTACACAAGATACACTTCTTGTGTAAATCAAGTTAGTATTCCAAAATATTACGTCTAAATCAAATGTGGGGTTATCATTGATATGGTGTTAAGTTTTTGGTAAGACGTTTGTGATATATCACTCTTGTAAGTGTTAAGGCAGTCTTTATCAGCCTTTGTTAAGTGTGCCACTGAAACCACTGCAACCCTGTTACTCAAATGATCAGAGTCATTCCCAGGTTTCCGGCTTTATTTGTAGAAATGTTTGTTCTTGACTTCTGCAGTAACATTACATTCCACGGTTACCATCTCTTCCTGAGAAAAACTCACAGCACTGATTTCCCTGTGAGATTAAACTGTCGCACCAGCTTGCTGCTGTACATATAGGTGATATGGGGTATCAGGGTAAACACATTCAATGCCAAGAAACAGAAAGAAAGAACATCATAACCTTCTGTAGATTGATTCTTCCTGTAATATAGCTCTGCCAGTAATCAGCTCTGGTTTTATAATGTACCTGTAACCTGATGACTGTCTGTGTTACAGTAACTGTACCTGTTACAGAATACAGTTACCTTTTTTCATATTCTGGGGATTATGAAATGTCATTCTTGTGGGTTTCTGTTGCTACCCGACACCCTGCTCCTACCTTATCCTGTTGATGGGTTCATTAAAAAAGCTGTATAAATCTTTATTTTAAAAAACATTTCTGTGATCCTGTTACTTTGTGAAAACCCTGTTACTGCCATAGTCCTTTATTCAAACAACCCCTTGAAATTATTTACTCAACTCACAGATTCAGGCTCCTTGTCCTTTACACAGTTTGGATGATTATATGCAAAATCACATTTAAAGCTCAATATTTTGAAAACAAAATCCATAAAATGTAATCAACAAATTTGATTGCCACGTTTGCTATTAATAATGTCTACTGTATCAGCAGTGTGTAGAAGTAGAACTACAGATACAGGCCCTAACTTCAGATGCATACAAAACTGTAGCTGAAGGCCGCATGACGGATAGTTAGAAAGAATATACCATGTAAACTGTGCTGCTCACGATCTTCAAGACACACTAAGTTCTGCATCTCATCTTAGTTTCCTTTCAAAGTATCCTGCTTAAACAACTGAACAATACGACTGGTGGCAGCTAGGCCTACAAGCAGATAGGTAGACACCGAGTTAAAAACAAAGTAGTCCAAAGATATTCGACTTACTAGGGGGAAATTACCCAGTACTTCACACCTGTGAGGGGAAACGTATGTGAATCTTTTGCATTCAGTGGTTTGGCCTGTGACCCCTTGTGTCAGCAATAACTGCATCTAAACGTTTCCAGTAACTGCGTACACTAGTCCTGCATGTCGGCTTGGAGGAGTTTAGGCCCCATTCCTTCTTATGCGAGAACAGCTCCTACCTCTATAAATCTAAAGTCATTATTCTATCAAAGGTGGCAAGTCGCCACCCCCAGATGCAGCAACACTCTCCATCGGTAACTGAATACTTTTAGGGCTTTAAACTTTACATAGTTACTTTAATTTTCATTGGGCATACCATTAGGGACTTTTAGACATTTTACTTCCATCCCACTCAATAGTGGTGCTTATTATTATTATTAGAGTAATTATTTTTCTTCTTCTCTTTTATTTACTGTTACCATTTTCTTATTATTGTAATATTGTTCTGCACTGCACGTGGGCTGCTGGTAATACGTTGAACATTCATAAAAGTGATCTATACTGATACTGTTGCCTCACCCAGGTAATCTTCCCGCAAACTGCAGACTGCCCGCAATGTTTCTTGTTCGTACGAGCAGCAGCTTTCTCCTTGCAGCCTCCCTAATCACACTGTCGTTGTTCTAAGTTCTCCTGATGATCCACTACCCAATGGGAGAAAGTCGTTTAGCTCTTAGAAGTTTATCTGGGATTCGTTGTGAAACCTTACATACTATAAGATACCTTGCTCTTTAGCTTGAATCTTTGTTGGAGGATGACCCGCTCCTGGGGAGGGTCATGATGGTTTTGAATCTCTGTCTGATTGTAGATTGGTAGAGGCCAAACTCTTTAAAGATGGTTATGTAACCTTTTCAGCCCGATGAGCATCATCGATCTCCTTTGCTTATCCCATGGCGCACTTCCACAAAACACGTTGTGAAGATTAACCGTTAATGATGCCGGACCAAGTGACATACCAACGACCACAAACTCTCTCACCCAGTCATCATTCCTTTCTACTAAAGTATAAACAGGGAACATTGCAATCATCTCCCCTGTCCATGTGCAACATGGTGACCCCCTAAATGAACATTAAAACTCAGCATTAGAGACTAAAGTGTGCACTAATATATGTGATCTGTTCCTTAACTGCCCACATCTGTTCCATTTCCTGGAATTCACTAATATTTTCACTTCCGTAACTGGAAAATTAAGTCTAGAAATGTCCAAGAATGTGTTGAAACCATATCCAGGTATGCGATTTAAACTTCAGCTGTGCATCCTGAATTTCAGGAGGGCTTTGACTGGAGCACATCACCCAGAACACTGATTAATCACTGATTAAAAGTACATGTGCAAATCTGATAAACCTCCCGAACTGTAACTCTCAGAAAAATACTTCAAAGCCACATATACGTTACGCCATCTGCTGGTACACAGTGCATAACTCGAGTTGGCTGTTGCACCTGGCAAACAGCAGCACTGAAGCTAAACAGATCACCGGGACTCAGTAAAATCAACTGATCATGAAACTTTCACATACTGAACCAGATCAGTGATGCTTTACAAAAGCAGACTGCTTTGTTCTTTAGAGGGTCCCTAAGCAGTTGGCTCTCAGTGGTGGTTCTGGAAACCACCCCATAACAAACCCCAGTCCTTCTTTCCTGCTCACACGCACACCCATGTCCACTAGTCAGCCCATGAACAAGTAGGATGAGTGGGAATCGACGCATAAGGCCCCACAATACACATAAAAACTTAATAAAGAAAACTAACATCTGTTTTATGTAAATTTAGATAAGGATTTCCACGCTCTTTAATTGCTTATACTACAGGATTTTCAAACAGTCGGAACTAAAAACAGCCATTCAAACATTTTTTATATTTACATTAAAATATCAATCGGGCTTCATGCATTAATACAAGAATAGCAACATTAAAATTGCAGGATCAGGGGACTGCTCCTCTGATACGGTGGATCAGCCAGGACAGGACGCACCCAGGGGAATGTTGTTCGTCTCCAAGTCCCTGTTCTACCCTGTACACATTGGACTTCTATTAAGTAGAAACTCGGAGTTATCGCCACATGCGAAGTTCTCTGATGACACTGCAATCGTGGGGTGTGTGATACCATGGTCAGGAGAGGGAGGTACAGAAGCCTGGTTGAGGACTTTGTGGGAGTGGTGCACTACCAAAACCATCTGAAAGCTGAAATTCCCAAAAACCAAGGGAGATGGTATAGACTTCGGAGGTCCAGGCCCTCAGCAGCCAATTCTCCCATCAAAGGGGTCGATGTGGAGGTGGTCAGGTCCTACAGATACCTTGGTGTGCACCGTGGACGAGAGGCTGACTGGTCAGTAAACAACTGGACATAGTCTAAAAGAAAGCACAGAGCAGACTGTACTTCTCAGGAGGCTGGGGGTCCTTCAGATCCTGCCAGAAGAAACTCCTGCTTATGTTTACCCACAGTTGTGGTAGGCCAGCGTCCTCTTCTATGCTGTGTGTGTTGTGGGAGCGGCAGTAGTATTCAGCAGGGAGGGAGTGGCACGACTCACAGGCTGGTGAGGAAAAAGCTGGTATGTGCTGGGACTAGAGCTGAGTCCTTAAAACACCACTGGCAGAGAGGAGAGCCTCAGCCAGCTGCTGCACACATGGACAAGTTCACCATCCTCTGCAAACCCGATCATCAGGCAGAGAGCTCATTCAGTGGCAGACTGCTGTCCAGTCCTGCTCCACGACCGACTC